>QNTS01000061.1:184283-250993 GCA_003317085.1 Hucho hucho | reverse complement strand
CTGGGATAGGGACTGATTGAATATGTCCGTAAACACACCAGCCAGCTGGTCTGCGCATGCTCTGAGGACACGGCCAGGGATGCCATCTGGGCCGGCAGCCTTGCGAGGGTTAACACATTTAAATGTTTTTCTCACATTGGCTGCGGTGAAGGAGAGCCCGCAGGTTTTGGTAGCAGGCCGTGTCGGTGGCACTGTATTGTCCTCAAAGCGAGCAAAGAAGTTGTTTAGTTTGTCTGGGAGCAGGACGTCATGGTCCGCAACGGGGCTGGTTTTCTTTTTGTAGTCCGTGATTGACTGTAGACCCTGCCACATTCCTCTTGTGTCTGAGCCGTTGAATTGTGACTCTACTTTGTCTCTATATTGACGCTTAGCTTGTTTGATTGCCTTGCGGAGGGAATAGCTACACTGTTTGTATTCAGTCATGTTTCCGGTAGCCTTACCCTGGTTAAAAGCAGTGGTTCGCGCTTTCAGTTTTGCGCGAATGCTGCCATCAATCCACGGTTTCTGGTTGGGGAAGGTTTTAATATTTGCTATGGGTACAACATCACCAATGCACTTGCTAATAAACTCGCTCACCGAATCAGCGTATACATCAATGTTGTTGTCAGATGCTGTCCGGAACATATCCCAGTCCACGTGCTCGAAGCAATCTTGCAGCATGGAATCAGATTGGTCGGACCAGCGTTGAACAGACCTGAGAACGGGCGTTTCCTGTTTTAGTTTCTGTTTGTAGGCTGGGAGCAACAAAATAGAGTCATGGTCAGACTTGCCGAAAGGAGGGCGGAGAATAGCCTTGTATGCATCACGGAAGTTGGAATAACAATGATCCAGGATTTTACCAGCCCGGGTGGCACATTCGATATGCTGGTAAAATTTCGGAAGCCTTGTTTTCAAATTAGCCTTATTAAAATCCCCAGCCACAATAAATGCAGCCTCAGGATATGTGGTTTCCAATTTACCTAGAGTGAAATGAATTTCTTTCAGTGCGGTCGATGTATCAGCTTGAGGGGGGATGTACACGGCTGTGATTATAATCGAGGAGAATTCTCTTGGTAGATAATGCGGTCTGCATTTGATTGTAAGGAATTCTATGTCAGGTGAACAAAAGGACTTGAGTTCCTGTATGTTGTTATGATCACACCACGTCTCGTTAATCATAAGACACACACCCCCACCCTTCTTCTTACCAGATAGATGTTTGTTTCTGTCGGCGCGATGCGTGGAGAAACCAGGTGGCTGTACCGACTCAGATAACGTGTCCTGAGTGAGCCATGTTTCCGTGAAGCAAAGAACGTTGCAGTCTCGGATGTCTCTCTGAAAGGCAACCCTCGATCGGATTTCGTCTACTTTGTTGTCAAGAGACTGTACATTGGCGATTAAAATACTCGGGAGAGGTGCACGATGCGCCCGTCGACGTAGCTTGACCAAAAGACCGGCGCGTTTCCCTCTTCTCCGGCGCCGCCGTTGTTTTGAGTCGCCGGGTGCGATCCAGTCTATTGTCCTGGTTGGGGTAACAAACAGAGAATCCTCTTTGGGAAAGTCGTATTCCTGGTGGTAATGTTGGTAAGTTGACGTTGCTCTTATATCCAATAGTTCCTCCCGCTTGTATGTAATAAAACTTAATATTTCCCGGGGTAACAATGTGAGAAGTAATACATAAAAAAAACAAAATACTGCATAGTTTCCTGAGAACGTGAAGCGAGGCTGCCATCTCTGTCGGCGCCGGTTTACTTCCGGCGCCGACAGTTCTTCGGGTCCCGTTGATAGGATAGTCTCGAATGAAGCACTCTTCCAGTTTGTTCTCCAGTGATTGTATATCCGCCAATAGAACAGAAGGTAGAGGCCCACGACGGCCTCTTATATCGCTCTCTTTCTCTTCTGAGTGTCAGGAATTAGGGCCTGGTCCGGGGTGAGCAGTATATCCTGTGCTGCCGGCTCATTGAAGTAGAAATCTTCATGCAAATCGAGATTAGTGGTTGTTCTTCTGATGTTCAGAAGCTCTTTTCGGTCAAAGGAAACGATGACGGAAACATTATGTACCAAAAAAGTTCAGATCAAAACACAAAATAGCTGGTGAGGAGCCCGTAAAACGGCCGCTATACATTCCAGCGCCATTCTCCTTTATCACAGGTGAGTGATGTGCGGTGCGCAACAGACACTGTCCTTCACTCTCCGATCTTGTAACCATTTGATCTGAACGAACCGTGCCTCAAGTATGTATGTCGACAGGATCAATTCTTTAGACATGAATGTTAATTATCCTTCATTATATCTGTCAAACATCACTGGCATTTAGCCTATATTTATGTAATTAGAAGTCTCATTAAAGTTTGGCTACATTTTCTGCCGCCTCCCTCCTGTCAGCATTGGTTTGAACATGAGGCTGTGGCCAATATGCATATCACCTACACTTTGGCATGTCAGTTTTTTTATTTATGTAGCCTACAAGAAAAATAGGTTTTAATATTATTCCAATGTTGGCCTCTGATCCAATTCTAAGAGTAATTGCTTGATATTGTGATTTTGTTACTTCTCCCGGACAAGAGGACAAGCGTTAATGTCAAGCCCTGAAAGGCATGTTTGCTCTTCTGTCCATTCATATTGAAGTGTGACGTTAATGAATTGATCGTCAATCTGGAACATTTTAAGAAAGAGTATAGTGCCCTCCACTAATATTGGCACCCTTGGTAAATATGAGCAAAACAGCTGAGAAAAGAATGTCTTTGTTGTTTATCCTCTTGGTCTTTCATTCAAAATATTCACAAAACTCTAACCTTTAATTAAAGTAAAATAATTGAAAATAATATATATATATTATCATAAAATATATATATGTGTGCCACAGTTATTGGCACCCCTTCATTCAATGCTTTGTGCAACCTCCCTTTGCCAAGATAACAGCTCTGAGTCTTCTTCTATAATGCTTAATGAAGTTGGAGAACACATGGCAAGGGATCTGAGACCACTCCTCCATACAGAATCTCTCCCAATCCTTCAGATTCCGAGGTCCACGCTTATGGACTCTCCTCTTCACCTCATCCCACAGGTTTTCTATGGGGTTTAGGTCAGTGGACTGGGATGGCTGTGGCAAAACCTTGGTTCTGTGCTCAGTGAACCATTTTTGTGTTGATTTTGAGGTGTGCTTTGGATCATTGTCCTGCTGGAAGATCCAACCACGGCCCAGTTTAAACTTTCTAGCAGAGGCAGTCAGGTTTTGATTTAATATCTGCTGGTACTTGATGGAGTCCATGATACCATGTATCCTAACAAGTTGTCCAGGGCCTTTGGAAGAAAAACAGCCCCACAACATCAAAGATCCACCACCAAACTTCACAGTGGGGATGAGGTACTTTTCTGCATGGCTATCTTTCTGTCTACACCAAACCCACGTCTGGTGTTTGTTTGCAAAAAGTTATATTTTGGTCCCATCTGACCATAGAACCTGGTCCCATTGAAAGTTCCAGTAAAGTTTGGCAAACTGTAGGTGCTTGAGTTTGTTGTTTGATGACAGCAAAGTATTTTTTATGACAACCCTCCCAAACAACTTGTGGTTATGTAGGTGGCATTTGATCTTAGTTTTGGGGACTTTCTGACCCCAAGACCCAACTAACGTCTGCAATTCTCCAGCTGTGATCCTTGGAGTTTTTTTCGCCACTCTAACCATCATCACCGTGCGTGGGGTCAATATAGACACACGTCCTCTTCCAGGCCGATTGTTAATTTCTCCGGTTGCTTTAAACTTCTTAATTATTGCCCTGATAGTGGAAATTGGCATTTTCAACCATTGAGCTATTTTCTTATAGCTATTTCCTGATTTGTACAGCTCAAGAATCTTTTGTATTCTCGGGTCTTTCCCATAGTGATGGATGACTGTGGGAACTTGGCCTGTGTGTCACCTCATATTTATACCCCAGTGAAACAGGAGTTCATGGCTTAATCCTAATCACTCAGGTGAATTTAAAAACATAAAATATGAATGGGAATATACTTCAGTTAGATTTTACTCATAAGAATTTCTAGGGGTGCCAATAATTGCGGCACACATATTTCAGAGAAAAATATTTATTTCATATTTATTTTTTTCAATCATTTTACTTTTTGTGAATATTTTGAATTAAAGACCAAGAGAATAAACAGCTCATATTTACCAAGGGTGCCAGTATTAGTGGAGGGCACTGTATATCAAAATTAGACGGTAGTTGGATAATGACACATTTTTACCCATCTCTAAATGGTAAAGTTTTGCTTAATCCTAATATAAGTTGTAATATTCAGACAACATTTTATAAACTCACCGCTCCATAATCGTCAGGACATTGTACCGGACAAAGGTTCCCCCAATTGAGGACAGCTTGGCAGTCCTAAAAAAGAAAGGTAAATGCAAAAATGTAAGTATGTGTAAAGAGACAATAACATATTCTCTTTTCAAAAGTAAGTGTCTGTCATATCCTTCCTGCAACATACATTGTTAGAAAGGGGTGTAGAAGAGGAAGGGCAAATCTCTTCCTCTTCTATTCAACTACAGTTGAAGTCGGAAGTTTACATATACCTTAGCCAAATACATTTAAACTCAGTTTTTCACAATTCCTGACATTTAATCCTAGTAAGAATTCCCTGTTTTAGGACAGTTAGGATCACCACTTTATTTTAAGAATGTGAAATGTCAGAATAATAGTTGAGAGAATTATTTATTTCAGCTTTTATTTCTTTCATCACATTCCCAGTGGGTCAGAAGTTTACATACACTCAATTAGTATTTGGTAGCATTGCCTTTAAATTGTTTAACTTGGGTCAAACGTTTTGGGTAGCCTTCCACAAACTTCCCACAATAAGTTGGGTGAATTTTGGCCGTCAGGTTTGTAGGCCTGCTTGCTCGCACACGCTTTTTCAGTTCTGCCCACACATTTTCTATAGGATTGAGGTCAGCCGAAACACTACCGGTGAGGTTATGGAACTGAAACAACAGGAATTCGGTAAAACGGTGTTGAAACCTTCATACGAACCCCAGTAACAGGTAAACCTTCTGGGTAAACGCTGGTTCGAAATTGAAGGACTGACTACAGAACTCTACAACGTTCAATATATCCACATAATTTTCCTTCCTCATGATGTCATCTATTTTGTGAAGTGCACCAGTCCCTCCTGCAGCAAAGCACCCCTACAACATGATGCTGCAACCCCCATGCTTCACGGATGGGATGGTGATCTTCGGCTTGCAAGCCTCACCCTTTTTCCTCCAAACATAACAATGGCCATTATGGCCAAACAGTTCTATTTTTGTTTCATCATACCAGAGGACATTTCTCCAAAAAGTACAATCTTTGTCCCCATATGCAGTTGCAAACCGTAGTCTGGCTTTTTTATGGCAGTTTTGGAGCAGTGGCTTCTTCCTTGCTGAGCAGCCTTTCAGGTTATGTCAATATAGGACTCATTTTACTGTGGATATAGATACTTTTGTACCTGTTTCCTCCAGCATCTTCACAAGGTCCTTTGCTGTTGTTCTGGGATTGATTTGCACTTTTCGAACCAAAGTACGTTCATCTCTAGGAGACGCGTCTCCTTCCTGAGCGGTATGACAAACTCGACATGACTGTCCCACATTCATGACCATTCCCACATTCTCAAAAATATAAATATTGTTTAATTCTCAAATTTTTGGGATTTGAAGTTTTGTCAAGAAGAATGTCTTTGTTCTCCATTGGTCTACATTTTGATCGTCCTTTAACCCTTTGTTACCCTTGTGCTCTGACACTTTGTGTGGGTTGGGTGCAGGAACGTAGCGAACAGGTCAATTGTAGCGGTAGTCGTTTTAATGGCGACGTACTTTATTGGAGTTGTGGTTTCGTGGTAGAAACCGTTGTTGTGCTGCGTCATCTCTCTCTCTCGATGCCTCAAAATCTGTACTTGCAAGCTCTCTGAGTTGTAAGATAGGCAAGCCAACATTGGCTGTAGGGCCCAAGTAGGTAATGAAGGTGGGATTCATGTTCGAGAGAAACATTTGTTTGAACGGTAACACCTCTTCCATTCCTGTTTCAGTGAGTAGGCCAAAGTAAGCTGAACGAAGCCTATGATAGTAAGCTTGTGGGTGTTCATTCTGAGCTTGTTTGACAGTGTTAGCCAGTGAGCTATTGTGTTTGTGAGTCGCAGAACCACTGAATTCTAATTTCAAAGCTGTGGCAAGTTTAGCGTAGTCATTTAGCACATGTTGCTGTTGTAGACGAATGAACCTCGTCACGTGTCTATTCGACGTTCGCTTCAACAGGTAAACCCTGTCAGAAACCGTAGCGTTCGGGTAGCCATCCAATGCATCCTCTATGTCAGCTAGGAATGTCTCAGTATTGTTTGACTTACTTGGAACGGGGTCAAAGGTTGGGAAATTTTACGCGAGTTTGTCAAGGTGTTCCACGCCAAGTGGGCAGAGAGGGTTGGCTTCATCCTGTGAGGAAAGTGGGGACGAAAGACCAAGTGGAGAAGCCAAGCTTTGGCTTTGTTGGCGAAGAGGCACCATATTACTCAGTGCCGAATGGCCAAGAGTAGAAGACTGAGGGACACATGAGGGAGGGCAACGTCTAAAACCTTCTGTCGTCTTCACTCCTTTGAGTACCGGGCTCCAGTTGCGTAGGCACGTTACCATTCTGAAATTCCACCACATTGTACCTAAGGGTGGTATTCTGCTGCATTGCAGAGTCCACTTGAGCGCTAAGAGTACTGATTTTGGACATGTGAGTGTCGCACTTGCTCCTTTCGGTCTCATACTTATCTGTCATGGTTTGCAAACAGAGGTCTTGAGTATGGAGTGAGAGATTCATTGATGAGATTTCCTCCGCCTGCTTAGAAATCAATATTTCCATATTCATCACCTGAGTTCTCATTAATTTGGTCAGCGACTTCAATGAGTTCTGCTGATTTGTCATCCAACTTAGTCATTGTGTTCATTAACTGATCGTCTTTGGTCTGCAGCATTTGGAGTAGAACATTGTTACTTTGAGTAGCGTTCAACAAAACTGCATGCATGTTATCAAGTTTTGCACTCCTGTAGATAACTGGTCAGATTTATCTAGTTTTGCATGGACATCGTCGTATTTAGTTTTGGCTAAATCGAGTTGTTCCTGTAGAATACGATTTTGTTCCTGAAGAATACGATTTTGTTGAAGAGTTTGTGCTCGTTTGTCGTCATGGGTTTTTGCAATTACAAACACAGTTCCATAGCTAGCAGAATTTTTCCCTTTTCTGCTTTTGTCATTAGTTTCCCGGTTCTCTCCACCTGTCCCGTTCTGTGTACCATTTCCTGCTCATGCTTTAGCTGTGCACTGCGGTATTGGCCCGATGCCAATCTTGGATGGCAAGACATCAGGGCTAAACTGGAGAGAACCTTTACAAGGCCTCCGCCCGAAGGTTGATTTTGGAGAGCGTTTGTTGCAATTTCTACAGTTTTTCTGCTAATGGCATTGTTAGGGTAGGTATCGCTGCTGAGGTCGGAGATCAATCCTTTAATGGTTGAGAGTTCACGAATTAGCAGGGGAGTGGGGACCACCCTCTCTGATAGCTTGCACATTATTTGAAATATTGAGAGGAAAAATGTTCCTATTTTTTTATAAGTTTGGGTTTGGAATTCGGTGGAAGCTGCAAAAATGATTTTAATCTATTTCTAGATGTTAATGGACCATCACTACTGTATCCGGAATGTTGGAGTTGAACGTGAATGAATTTGCAAAACCAAATCGAATTGATAAATCAATGATAATGATTCATCATACCTGGATAGGCTATTTGGGATTTCAACTTTAATTAACCAGAGAAGTTGGTTCATCTAGGTTAATATGGGAAAGTTTAAAATGTCTCATTTAATTGGAAGAACTTGAAAAGGTATGTTCGACAATTTAACTTATTAAATTGAATGAGACGATGCCATCCAATCAATTGAGATTGGCTGGATTATCATAAGTGTAAACAGTATTTTAAATGTTATGGTACATTCATCACCAGGTTCACATATCCCTAAGGCCAAAGCCACATGGGATTCCCGCAAGTGCGGAACTTCCGTCAGTACTGGGGGTTTGTACTCAATGAGCTTTGCAAAAGCAAATTTGACTGATTTAATCAACGATAAATCAAACCTGTATAGGCTATTTGGGAATTAAACTTTAATTAACCTGAAAGCGTAGCTGTATCAAGGTTAATGTGGAAAAGTTTCAATTGTCTCATTTGTAGAAACGAATCAATTTGGATATTATTTAAAATGTCCTTTTGAAAAAGGTAAATCTGGCAATTTTACCTCTTAGTTAAATTGAATGAGGCAACGATATCCAGTCAGTTGAGATTGGCTGGATATCATAAGTAACCACTAGTCAATTAAACGTGATACACGTTGGGTGTCACATAAATATATATATATTTTAAATTACTGCCGATTCTTCACCACCAGGGGTCACTGATCGCAGAAAGCTGAAATCAAACGGAAGTACAAAGGGCGGGACTTCAGTCGCCGAAGAAGGAGGAATTTCAACATGACATAGGAAAAAAGAAATGGCTGCTCTTCCTTTGTTAGCTCTAGCATCTCGTGCAAGCTAATCCTACTTTGTACACTTTCAAGCATAACATAGGATCCCCTTAAACAAGGGAACGGTTTTACAAGTATTCGTCTTTCATTCAAACCTTTTCGACGTTATTTTTTGCGATGTATTACCGGAACTCGCGGTAAACAAAGAAATATACCGTGGTCTACTCACGCTACTGAAAACGCAAGGGACAGAGATGATTATTGCTTGGTCAGCTACAGTGAGGGAAAAAAGTATTGCAGGATTTCAGTCCTTCACGGCGTAATGTGTTACCAATTGTTTTCTTGGTGACTATGGTCCCAGCTGCCTTGAAATCATTGACAAGATCCTCCTGTGTAGTTCTGGGCTGATTCCTCACCGTTCTCATGATCATTGCAACTCCACGAGGTGAGACCTTGCATGGAGCCCCAGGCAGAGGGAGATTGACAGCTCTTTTGTGTTTCTTCCATTTGCAAATAATCGCACCAACTGTTGTCACCTTCTCACCAAGCTGCTTGGCGATGGTCTTGTAGCCCATTCCAGCCTTGTGTAGGTCTACAATCTTGTCCCTGACATCCTTGCAGAGCTCTTGGTCTTGGCCATGGTGGAGAGTTTGGAATCTGATTGATTGATTGCTTCTGTGGACAGGTGTCTTTTATACAGGTAACAAACTGAGATTAGGAGCACTCCCTTTAAGAGTGCGCTCCTAATCTCAGCTCGTTACCTGTATAAAAGACACCTGGGAGCCAGAAATCTTTCTGATTGAGAGGGGGTCAAATACTTATTTCCCTCAATAAAATGCAAATCAATTTATAACATTTTTCACATGCGTTTTTCTTGATTTTTTTGTTGTTATTCTGTCTCTCACTGTTCAAATAAACCTACCATTAAAATTATAGACTGATCATTTCTTTGTCAGTGGGCAAACGTACAAAATCAGCAGGGGATCAAATACTTTTTTCCCTCACTGTAATATCTCAAATTTAAATCGTCTGGCCCTATTTCCTGGGTAGTATTTAATAGTCACAGTGGGAACAACATCGTCAAACACTTCCTGACGATGTCAGTCACCGTGTCCGTGTATACCGTCAATGTTATTCTCGGACGCTACCCGGAACATATTCCAATCTGTGTGATCCCAGTTCACGCAATCTTGAAGCATGGATTCCGATTGGTCAGACCAGCACTGAATAGACCTTAGCACAGGTACTTCCTGTTTGAGTTTCTGCCTATAGGAAGGGAGTTGGATGGAGTTGTGATCTGATTTGCCAAAGGGATGGCGGTATTTTTACTTTTACTCAATTATGACAATTAGGTACTTTTTCCACCACTGAGTAGTACTTTAAAGTATTTTTACTTAAGAACTTTAAACCACTGGTTCTGCCTCACTGGCCAATTCCTAGAGAAAGGCTCTCTTATCCCTTGGAGTAGGTATTCCCAAACTGGGTTACGCGCAATGCCGCCGGGGGTACTACAAGTAAAAATGTGATTCACATTTAAAAAAATAAATACAAATAATAATAATTTTCTTTACAGTTTCAGACAGTCCATTTACATTTTCCAACGGGGCTATACATTTGGGTGAGGTTTTTTTCTCCCCTGAGTAGCCTCGTTTCACTGCCAAAAATAACATTAAACCATCTGGTGTTCAGCAAAATAACAACACAATGTCAAATACAGGTAGCCTAGTCAAATAATTAACATCCAATCACATTAACCGTTACTCTCTCATGGGAATGAGAAGGTAGCTGCTGCTCCTTCTGTTTGCTCGAAAATTGATAAATGGTAAAAAAAAANCAAACAACACTGTTTCACAACGCATCAGTGACATGGCAGAAGATGTTTTGAAACAATTACTGCTCCGCATACAAACCAGTGAATTCTATGCGTTACAGCTGGATGAGTCAACAGACGTGGCAGGCCTGGCACAGCTCCTGGTATATGTCCGATACGTTTATGGGGGGTCAATTAAGGAGACATGCTATTCTGCAAACCACTGGAAACCAGGACAACAGGAGAGGATATTTTTTAAGTACTGGACAGCTTTGTGACATCAAATGGACTTTGGTGGTCAAGATGTGTTGGTATCTGTACTGATGGCGCAAAAGCCATGACAGGGAGACAGAGTGGAGTGGTAATGCGTGTGCAAGCAGTTGCTCCCTACACCACTTGGGTACACTGCAGCATCCCCCGAGAGGCTCTTGCTGCCAAAGGAATGCCTGACAGCTTGAAAGACGTATTGGACACTACAGTGAAAATGGTTAACTTTGTCAAACCAAGGCCCCTGAACTCTCGTGTATTTTATGCACAATGCAATGATATAGGCAGCGATCATGTTACGCTTTTACAACATACAGAAGTGCGCTGGTTATCAAGGGGCAAGTATTGACACTGTCACGGTTTTCAGGTGGAGCAGACCAAGACGCAGTGAGGGTTCCAGTATACATACTTTATTTAAAGTGCAAACTGGAATAAACAATAAACAATGAAACAAACCATCACACAGGTGTGGCACACCCAGGTACACACACACAAATGCCAACAATAACCCACCAGGCAAGTGGGACAGGGAACCAACTTAAATAGGATTCCCAATTAGAGACAACGACTAACGGCTGCCTTTAATTGGGAACCCAAACCAACCAACATAGAAATATAAACATAGAACAAAAACACACCCCTGATCACGTCCTGACCAAAACACCAATGAGCAGCCAAACAGGCTATCTATGGCCAGGACGTGAGAGTCACGTTTTTTTAAATTGAGAGACAGGTTTTCTTTACTGACCATAATTTTCACTTGTCTGACCGCTTGCATGATGGCGAGTTTTTTTCTCGCCTGAATGATCTGAATCTAGGATTACAGGGACTCTCCGCAACTGTATTCAATGTGCAGGACAAAACTGAGCCTATGATTAAGAAGTTGGAGCTCTTCTCTGTCTGTATTAACAAGGACAACACACAGGTCTTTCCATAATTGTATGATTTTTTGTGTGCAAATGAACTCAAGCTTATGGACAATGTCAAATATGATATACAGTGGGGAAAAAAAGTATTTAGTCAGCCAGTCTACAATTTTGTTTCTGGTGTCCTTTGACAGCTCTTTGGTCTTGGCCATAGTGGAGTTTGGAGTGTGACTGTTTGAGGTTGTGGACAGGTGTCTTTTATACTGATAACAAGTTCAAACAGGTGCCATTAATACAGGTAACGAGTGGAGGACAGAGGAGCCTCTTAAAGAAGAAGTTACAGGTCTGTGAGAGCCAGAAATCTTGCTTGTTTGTATGTGACCAAATACTTATTTTCCACCATAATTTGCAAATAAATTGTAAAAAATCCTACAATGTGATTTTCTGGATTTTTTTTCCTCATTTTGTCTGTCATAGTTGAAGTGTACCTATGATGAAAATTACAGGCCTCTCTCATCTTTTTAAGTGAGAGAACTTGCACAATTGGTGGCTGACTAAATACTTTTTTTCCCCACTGTAGCGAAGCACCTGAGTGAGTTGGGTGCGCATTTACGCAGGTACTTTCCCGAAATGGATGACACAAACAACTGGATTCGTTATCCTTTCATGCCCTGCCTCCAGTCCACTTATCGATATCTGAACAAGAGAGCCTCATCGAAATTGCAACAAGCAGTTCTGTGAAAATTGAATTTAATCAGAAGCCACTGCCAGATTTCTGGATTGGGCAGCGCTCAGAGTATCCTGCCTTGGCAAATCGCGCTGATGCCCTTTGCAACCACGTACATATGTGAGAGTGGATTCTCGGCCCCCACTAGCATGAAAATTAAATACAGGCACAGACTGTGTGTGGAAAATGATTTAAGACTGAGACTCTCTCCAATACAACCCAACATTGCAGAGTTTCAAGCACACCCTTCTCATTAACCTGTGGTGAGTTATTCACAATTATTGATTATTAATATATTATTATTTGTGCCCTGGTCCAATAAGAGCTCTTATAAGAGCTCTTCCCACGAGCCGGGTTGTGACAAAAACTCACACTCGTTCTTATGGTTTAGTGTGTGTGGTAGGCTGACAATGATGGCAAAAAAACAACATTTGAGAGTGCGCTGACCCTAATGCTAGAGGGGGTACACAGCTGGAGGTTGAATGTTTGAAGGGGTACGGGACTATAAACATTTTGGAACCACTTAGAGCACTCTTTTTTACCTCTTTGTCCTTGGTCTTATATTCTTGCTGTGCTCACTCAATCATTTTGCGCTCAGCAGTTTATCTTTGGCCAGCCTTCTCTCATCTAGTTTCTTCCATGTATCTTGTGTTAACCACTTCTTGCTCTTTTTCTTTCTAAAGCCAATAACTTTCTTTGCGGTTTCTGTGTACTCATTGTTGATGTTACTCCACGTGGTTTCAACTGTGCCCTGGTCTTCTTCCTCTGCATTGGCTAATGGACTGAAGCAATTTCTTCGCTCAACGGTTAAAGCTTTTATTTATTTCAGGAGATGTGAGCTTGTTGATGTCTAACACTTTCATTCGGGCCAGTAGCTTTCAGTTGGCACTGGCCCGGTGTGCCACTGGCAAATTTACCTGAATGTCAACTCTGGCTTTTACACTCTTAAAAAAAAAAAGGTGCTATCTAGAACCTAAAATGGTTCTTCGGCAGTTCCCATAGGAGAACCGTTTGAAGAACCCTTTTTTGTTCTACGTAGAACCCTTTCTACAGAGGGTTATACACAAAACCCAAAAGGGTTCTACCCGGAACAAAAAAGGGTTCTGCCTGGAACCAAAAAGGGTTCTCCAATGTGGACAGCCGAAGAACCCTTTTGAAACCCTTTTTTATAAGTGTGTATCTTTTTTTGAAAGGCTTTATGAATATTTGTTATTTTTGTGTTGTATTTTTCCATTTCTGTCTGTCACAGGACATTGACACCCAACCACATAGCACATAGTTAATCATTTGAGCATTTGGATAAGAATTTGCGGGATGTGAAATGCTCATAACAAACCTTAAAAGATCAGTGTTTGTTTATAAGAAGAGGAAAAGATGAAATGCAGCTACAGAACGAGTGTTAAGCAGCAAACATTATACACATACACACATATTAAATAACTCCCTTATGCATGGCATGATGACATCATCCCTCTACAGCTCCTCTTCAACAGAAACCAATCGAGTCAGTGTGTCCAAACTTAAATAGCCTCCTATTGATAGGAACATAGTTACAAAAACCTTTCTGTAAGCCCCTCTTTAGAGAGATAGAGAGAGACAGAGGCAGGAGGCTAACAGCGGAGTGACAGGAGCTAACAGATCAGATCTGAGCTGAGGAAAGACAAACGGTTAGCAGGGAAGAAGGAGTAGAGGGTTGTGTCTCAGCATTAATTTCAATCTTCACAGAAAAAGAGGGTGAGAGACAGGGAGAGATGGAAGAAGGAGGGAGTGAGAGAGTGATGACATGAATGTGTTGGACTCAGGTGATGGACTGCTAAACAGCGACCAAGGAGGGAGAGAGAGAGGGAGCTAATTAATCACATCAACAAATTTTTACACATCTGCTGCTGTGCTGTGACCATATTCCCTCTATTCAATTAGGAGAATGAGACTTACTTCATAGCTCCACTAGAGAGAATATAGGCCTTCTTTGCTGGTTCATAATGAAACTAATAGTAGTCAATGCGAATACAAAATCAATATGACAATGTAGGTACTTAAAGGTGAGAGCTTACTAAAACTGGCATAGCTGGTAGATAGATATGAGTAAATGTTGCATGATGTTATGTAAGGCTACATTTTCCAGCACTATCTACAGAATACATTTTTTCCTTGCCACTCGTGCCCACGATGCTGACTCTAGCATGCGTTAACCTTTGATGGCGTTGCTATTTTTGGTTCAGTATCTGATGCTAGATTTAGTGTTTTTAGCATAGATTTGATTGCTGTTTTTAAATCATCTACTCTTTTGGATCGTTGGAACAATCTACAAAAGAAACCCCCATAGGATTTATTGAAAATCTCAAAGTTTGATTTGATTGGTTGACCTCACACGACCTAACACAAAACAGCCCCAACACATGAGGACCAAAGATAAGAGGATGTTTCTTCAGCTTCATCTCCGTCTCTTGCAGTGCAGAAAAGCACCCGAGAACAGACTCAATATGGTGGATTATTGCTCATAATCCTTGGATTTACGATTGAAAAAGTATACACTTGATACAGGCTATATTGGGTTTCTGAATTCTTCCTATCTGAAGTCTTTGCTTTGTTGGATTTAGCCAAGAAAGTTTTCTTAGTTAGTTGGCCTTAAAATTAGGGAGGCCAAGTTTTTTTATGAGCATGGCCTTATTTCTATTACAGCATATTGGTTGACTGTCATTCATATTCCATCCACCCAGCTCAATGTAACATCCATAGGCTTAGGCTACTACATGATACTCGAATTTGCTCTTTACCCATCATGAGGTTGCTACAACCTAGCCTACATAGGAAAGTTTATAACGTAAGTGCACAGTTCGAGAGACAAATTGGAGTAATCAAGGTGACACATTAAGGATTTTGGGAAAACCAGTGAATTTATTGAAAGTTCCCAGAATTTTGCAACCGTACTCTTGCCTGCATCTAGCTGATCTGGGATGTAATCATCAGTCCAAACAGTTGAAAACGTTCCATTCTGCAACTAAAATAATAGCTTCTATTGGACAAATTCAGGTAGGTCCCTCCCCTTTTCATTACGTTTGCTTCCATTTAAGAAATGTTTTAAAATCGGCAGATGGAATACACCCTTGATCATCCGCACACACAGTTCACTTCCATAGTAACCACATACTGCATCATCACTTTGTTTGTTGTATAATTCTTTCTCACATCTACGCGCTCTCTTCCTCTCAACTTTTCCGTTCGCATGTGGACTTCAGTGCACAACACAACAGCTGTCTGTGACCAGGCGCAAAAACCATATCATAACCTCTAACCGCTACACAGCCTACGTCATTGTCTCCATATTAAAGTTATAGTCAACAAACTAGAAGTAACATGTTAGTAAACCAACAATCCAATCCATGTGTACAATCACACAGTACAGTGTACAGCAAGCAGTTCATCAGTTACACCGGCGGGCCCCGGTGGCAATACATTAATGCAACCAAAAGCTTACCTTGACTTGGAAGAGTTGCTGTGTTGGATAGCCTTAGCCAGCTAGCTATCATAAATAGCATTCCTCTCTGTTTGTTGAGTGAGCTAAATTTGCTGCATTAGCTACTAAAGTGAAAGGTAAACTAAGAAGAAACAAATACAACAAAATATAGCTAGCTAGCTCTCTCTCACTTTCTCTCTCTCTCGTTCTGCTTCTTCTCCTTAATTTTTGAAGAAATATATTTGTTCAAAACTGTTCAACTATTGTCTTTCTCAATTTTTGTGTCAGCTACTCAGTTTAGGCTAGCTACAGTGCTAGCTAGCTTTAGCTTATGCTTTCAGTTTTAGATTCATTCTGATCATTTGATTGGATGGACAACATGTCAGTTCATATTGCAAGAGCTCTGATAAGTTGGAGGACATCCTCCAGAAGTTGTAATAATTGCTGTGTAAGTCTATGGAAAGGGGTGAGAAATATGAGCCTCCTAGGTTTTAAATTGAAGTCAATGTACCCAGAGGAGGATGGAAAATAGCTCTCCTCCGGCTACACTATGGTGCTACCCTAGAGGGTGCTGTTAAAACTACTGTCGACCATTGCATAACAGTGTGTTTTAATCAGTTATTTGGTGACGTGAATATGTTTAGTATGGTTTTATCTAATTTAATTTGTTTTATTTTTATGAAATTCACTGAGTTGGATGGTCCTCCCCCTTCTCCTCTGAGGAGCCTCCACTGTTGCAGAAGACAGGGAAATTCTAAGACTCATTACTAAGACTCATCTTAAAGGGGCAGTCCAGTCAAAAACGTGATTTCCAGTTTTATTTTTCATTATATTTTCACACTATGAGGTTGAAATAACACTCTGAAATTGTAAAAATGATGAAAATTGTATTTTAGTGTAAGAGCTTTTGGAGAGAAAAAACACAATTACAGCCTGTTCAGGTGGGATATAGTTTTTGGCCCACAGCATGACATCACAATCACTTTTTGTACCTTTATTTTACTAGGCAAGTCAGGTAAGAACAAATTCTTATTTTCAATGACGGCCTAGGAACAGTAGGTTAACTGCCTGTTCAGGGGCAGAATAACAGATTGGTACCTTGTCAGCTTGGGGAATTGAACTTGCAACCTTTTGGTTACTAGTCCAATACTCTAACCACTAGGCTACCCTCCTATTTTGAAGGGGTAAGCAGGATAGGCTTTAGAGTCTAGATTATCTTATCTGCCAATCTGGGCTGTGTATGTAAATATATTTCAATTTGTATCAACACGCCCACATGATCAGATTGAGCATTTCAATGGCAATAGCTGGCTCTGGGAAATAAATTATAAAAATATATTTAGAGTTATTTTCATGAAATAAACACACACAGTGATGATTAGAACATTTAAAAGACTGCATGGGGGCTTTAAATGTTACTTCAATTTCGATTTCCAGTTAATTCTGTGTTTATATATTCCATACAGTTTACTTTGAGTCAGAGTGAGCACTGCAAAGGGAGACCTGACCTGATTCTTGCAGGTTCACACAATTAGATCTATCACCTATTTGCCTGTGTGCTGCTTAGCATGAATGGCGTGACACCGATAAGGACTTCTCCTTCTTTGGATGTCCCACCAAGCTTTCCCCACTAATCACAATTCATTTAATACACCATTGCCTGCACCCTTCAAACAGGATTCTCTCTTGGCCTCACTCTCACAAGGGCTATAGGGAGGTTGAGAGAGGTCTCATTTTTAAGAAACAATGCACCCTGTGGAAAGGGCTCTAGATGGAACCCAAAATGGTTCTACCTAGAACCAAAAAGGGTTCTTCAAAGGGTTCTGCTATGAGGACAGCCAAATCACCCTTTTAGGTTCGAGATAGCACCTTTTTTTCTAAGAGTGCACAAACAGTAATGGTTTGTCATTTTTCAATCCACTTTGATAATGCACAGAAGCTAATTGACACTTGTGTAAATGCATGTTATTAACACTATTTGAAAATCAAAGCATGTCAATCAGTAATGAGAAGGTATACTGTATAAGCACAATGTGGTAACTGGTAATGTTGTTAAAGGAAAAGTTTTTTTAACCAAATGTCTTTTTTTATTTAAATGACATGTTGTATAAGTATCCAGACACTTTTTTTGCAATTTCACTTAGTTTTGAGAAACTTACCCCACCAGCAATAAAAATAGAGATTTGGTTAAAAAAAAAAGTTAACTTGACCTTTAAGCTTGATAACATAACTACATAAATATAAACACAACATGCAACAATTCCAGCGATTTTACTGAATTACAGTTCATTTAAGGAAATGAAGTCAATTGAAATAAATTCATTAGGTCCTAATATATGGATTTCACATGACTGGGAATACAGATATGCATCTGTTGGTCATAGATACCTTAAAAAAAAGATAGAGGCGTGGATCAGAAAACCAGTCAGTATCTGGTGTGACCATGAGGTGATGGCGGCGGATGAATGGCACGACAATGGGCCTCAGGATCTCGTCACGGTATCTCTGTTCATTCAAATTGCCATTGATAAAATTCAGTTGTGTTCGTTGTCCGTAGCTTATGCCTTTCCATAACCCCACTGCCAACATGGGGCGCTCTGTTCACAACATTGACATCAGCAAACCGCTTGCCCACACGACACCATACACGCTGTCTACCAGAATTGATCCATGAAGAGCACACTTCTCCAGTGTGCCAGTGGCCATCGAAGGTCAGAATTTGCCCACTGAAGACGGTTACGACGACGAACTTCAGTCAGGTCAAGACCCTGGTGAGGAAGACGAGCACGCAGATCAGCTTCCCTGAGACGTTTTCTGACAGTTGGTGCAGAAATTCTTCGGTTGTGCAAACCCACAGTTTCATCAGCTGTCCGGGTGGCTGGTCTCAGATGATCCCGCAGGTGAAGAAGCCAGATGTGGAGGCCCTGGGCTGACGTGGTTACATGTAGTCTGCGGTTGTGAGGCCAGTTGGAAGTACTAACAAATTCTCTAAAGCGACGTTGGAGGAAGCTTATGCTAGAGAATTGAACATTCAATTATCTGGCAACAGCTCTGGTGGACATTCCTGCGTTCAGCATGCCAATTGCACGCTCCCTAAAAACTTGAGACTTCTGTGGCATTGTGTTGTGTGACAGAACTGCACATTTTAGAGTGGCCATTAATTGTCTCCAGCACAAGGTGCACCTTTGTAATGATCATGCTGTTTAAACCCCTAAGTTAAATGTCTGTGCCCCTGTGGAAATCTAATTAGCATAATAAAAAATCTCTATAAAAATGTGTCAGTTTAAGCTAGAGATATCTGTTTTTGCATTGGATGCATCTCAATCTACTGCATTCACCTATGTCGCACATCCGCATCTGCAGTGAAAGGTGACAGAGCTAGAGCGGTGTTTGTCAGACCATGAAACATCTCGAAAATCGGTCTTCTCACAAAATCGTCTGTAGCGTCCGAACGGTTTGGCTTACTGTCACGAACACGATGGTGTTCTCCGTTTCGCTCTACGAGTGTCTTGGAACTCGTCTGAATTTGGTACAGCTGATCTGCCAACTTCTGTCTGTAGCGTCCAAACAGTTTGGGCTACACACTAATATGACTGCTCTGTGGAAAGGTGAGACTCTCATGAACACGTACATGTCGATTGTTTTGCCCACACGGCCTCACAAAACTTGTCTGAAGGTCGCCTGGTGCCAGTTGAAAAAATGCATGTAGACTGTTTAGTGCCAATAATAAGGGGTTAAATACATGTCCAAAAAATTACTAATGTTTCCTATCGCTCAGATATTGGACAAACACTTCAGAACAAACTTTCTTAAGATGTCTTTTTTTTGGGACTCTCTGTTGTTCCATGTGGTGAATCTGTTTTTTTATATTTGTTTTTGAAACTTCAAGAGGTCTTAAAATTCTAATTCAAATAGCGAAATTATCCTTGGTATGACCTTCTTAAAACAATTCCAAATAGCTTAGTAGAACTTAGCAGAATTTCTGGGGTCTTTTATTTCAGCACATGAAACATGGGACCAACACTTTACATGTTGCGTTTATAGTTTTGTTCTATATATATCCTTCTTTACTTTAAGGGGCAATCAGTGAATGCTACATAATTTGTTTTACTTTTAAATTCATGATATAAACCTATTGATTCTTGAATAATATAACTTATACATGCCGAATGAGCTTAGTTCAATTGTGTTAGCCCATCAGAACCCAAAATATAAGCTTGATTACTCCTTTGTTTGTAAACAACATAACCATGTAAACAAACACTGTATTGCCTCAAACATGGGGTTACATTTCTCCAGGCCTATCCTTCAGCTATTTACTCAATTATTGTTTGAACTGCATACTGCTCCTTTAAAGAAAAGCCTATGCATTTTAGTGCATTCCATAAGTATATTCCATTCTTTCATGCTTTACCAACAGTTGTGTGATATGGTCATTTTCTTCAGAAAGGTGACTGTGGCTAGCAACTGCATCATGACAACCAATGTAGCATTTGACAAGGCATTAATTTACTTGATATTCATAATATCATCATTGTCATCATCATCATCATTATTATATCACTCGCCATCAATGGGGAATGTGTCTTCTCTGTGTCAGCCATGATAAGCCAGGCATTCTGTATCAGTCCCCATCATCACCTTGTCTGTCACTCAACAATTCCACCATTAAACCGTCCTCATGCCTTCTCTCAGAATCTCTTTCTCTCTCTCCCCTTTCCATTTATCATGCACTCACTATTCATTTTGTTCCCTCTATCTCTTTATTTCTCACACACAACTATACAGTGCCTTCGGAAAGTATTCAAACCCTTTGACTTGTTCCACATTTTGTTATGTTAGTCTTATTCTAAAATTAATGAAATAAAACTATTTCCTCATCAATCTACACACAATGCCCCATGATGACAAAGCGAAAACAGTTTTTATTTTATTTTAGCAAATGTATTAAAATTAAAAAACAGATACCTTATTTACATAAGTATTCAGACCCTTTGTTATGAGACTCAAAATTGAGCTCCATTGATCATCCTTGAGATGTTTCTACAACTTGATTGGAGTCCACCTGTGGTAAATTAAATTGATTGGACATGATATGGAAAGGCACACACCTGTCTATATAAGGCCCCACAGTTGACAGTGCATGTCAGAGCAAAAACCAAGCCATGAGGTTGAAGGAATTGTCCGTAGAGCTCCGCAACAGGTTTATGTTGAGGCACAAATCTGGGGAAGGGTACTATAAAAAATGATGTAGCATTGAAGGTCCCCAAGAACACAGTGGCCTCCATCATTCTTAAATGGAATAAGTTTGGAACCACCAAGACTCTTCCTAGAGCGCTCAGGGCCTCAGACTGTGTCTTATTATTGGTGTCCTTTAGTAGTGGTTTCTTTGCAGCAAATCGACCATGAAGGCCTGATACACACAGTCTCCTCTGAATAGTTGATGTTGAACTCTGTGAAGAGGTACTGATTAGAGTTAACTCTAATGAACTTATCCTCTGCAGCAGAATTAACTCCCTGTCTTCCTTTCCTGTGGCGGTCCTCATGAGAACCAGTTTCATCATAGTGCTTGATGGTTTTTGCGACTGCACTTGAAGAAACTTTAAAAGTTCTTGAAATTTTCCGCATTGACTGACCTTCATGTCTTAAAGTAATGAAGGACTGTCATCTCTCTTTGCTTATTTGAGCTGTTCTTGCCATTATATAGACTTGGTCTTTTACCAAATAGGGCTATCTTCTGTATACCACCCCTACCTTGTCACAGCACAACTCATTGGCTCAAACTAATTAAGAAGGAAATAAATTCCACAAATTAACTTTTAACAAGGCACACCTGTTAATTGAAATGCATTCCAGGTGACTACCTCATGAAGCTGGTTGAGAGAATGCCAAGAGTGTGCAAAGGTGTCATCAAGGGTGGCTACTTTAAAGAATCTCAAATATAAAATATATTTTGATTTGTTTAACACTTTTTTAGTTACTACATGATTCCATATGTGTTATTTCATAGTTTTGATGTATTCACTATTATTCTACAATGTAGAAAATAGTAAAAAGAAAAAAAAGAAAGAAAAACTTTTCACTTGTACTGTATATGGAGGTTTTTTTTATCCATTAGGTAGCTGTCTTTACTCTTGTTACCACCACTGATTCAAAACCCCAGCAGTGCGTTTATATTACCTCTTTTCAGTGACTTTTGTGTGGAAAAAAATAGCTTAGATCTAGAGGTTACAGTAATTAATCCCCAATCCATGATTAAAGTGTACTTTTTAAATAGTTTTGTGTATTATTTAAGATGACAAAAATGTCCGAGCATTGGACGTAAAACATGGCTGGTGTCACCTAACTGTTCTCGCATTAATCATTCGTTCACACTCTGGCTGCATCTGAGTCATGTAAGGAGAATTAAAGGCTTGTCACATGTCACCATGGCTGACACATTGCTACAGTCCCCTTTGTACACAGACTGCAGGAAGCCTTTACTCTGGGAGGTGGAGAAGACATGGCTGGCATTGCACTGAGTAGCCCAGAGTGAAATGTCTATAGTTTTTGTACTTTCTGTTTTTTGAGCTGTCTTTCTTATTCATGTTCGCTTCCAGACAGACACAAAACCCAAAATATAACCCCTCGTGTTATTGAAGTCAGTTCAAAACATCTTCACCATGGCTTGATAAGAAAAATGTAATAAGAGAAAAGGAACATCTAAGTCTCCATTATTTATTTCACGGAAGTGATGGAGAAGCCGAGATCAAATTATTCTCAACCGTAATATCACAGGGCAAATCCTGAACAGGGCAGATTTGAGTTGAGGGCTCTTTCAAGTTTTCACAGATATAGAAAGAGAAAAGTTGACAAGCTGGGTTTGAAAATGGCAGCCAGGCCGGTAAGCTCTTTCCCTGGAAACATGGGCGATGTGACATGATATGACGTGACGTCTTAAATCTAGGGTTGCAAAGCTACCGGCAATTTACTTTCTGTAATCAACAAGTAATCTATGGCAATCTATGGTAATTTTGGTACTTTATAAATTAATAACTTTAAGAAATATATATATATATTTCCTAATTTTCCATGAGATTCTTGTGGAAAGACCATATGGTTCAAGAGAAAATATCCTAATGAAAAAAGCATATAATCAACAATGACATTATTTTAATTAACCAACTGCCACCCATTTGGCCCCAAAACATTTACAACAAAGCCATATTGACATATGTCTTTGTTTCCCAGAAAGAAAACTAGTTATCCCGTTAGCTGTGGATTGAGTTTCTGTGGAGAAACTCGTTAACTCGTATATGTTGAAGTAATGGGCAAGAAAATGGCTTCCGAGTCACATACTTTGCGCACTGTGACAGACATACTGTATATAGAAAACACATCAAAGCCTAGGATAAATATTCAACAAATAGGGGATGTTTGCATTTTGAAGTGTTGAGGGCTGTGCTTCATAATGTTTTCTCCCTCGTCTCTGGACGGTACCTGAGGGCTGACATCACTTGACAGGATGTGTGAGTGTCGGAATGTTGGCTGTTCCCTTGGGCAGAAACAGAACAAATTTTGGCCACCATTCTGTCAAAACTAGATTGCAGCGGTGCGGCAATCCACCAAAACGAATCATCAACAGAATGCAAAGGCAGTTTCGTATGTGCAATGGATGGTATAGTGGTCATTTGTTGGCATTGATGTTGCTGCTGCCTGAGCTGTTGCATAGGTTTGCATCGTTTTGAGCCAAGCTATAAGTTCTTTAAAACCTGGTTTTGTCATCCTAATGTTTATCAGGCTAGCAATGGTATAGACAAGCATGAGGGGAATCTATTGAAACATGGCACAGACACATATTTTTACTTTTCATATTATACTGTATATTCAAGGTTGTGTCTTTGTCTGAGATTTTCCAAGCAGATTGTGATTGTGTATATACTTTGACTCTAACATTGTCAGGTGTCAGTCGGTCCTTGGCCACTCTGCCTATACAATACTATATTTGTCCAGTTGCCTCAGTGTCACTTAGATCTTCCAGGGCCAAATTGTATTATACATGTCACAAGCTGTGCCTGAGCTGGAGCACTGAAGACATGGATTGGTCCAGCTATGATGACCAAGGTCAATAGTCTCATCAGTACCTCAAAGTGTTGCGGTGGTCTTCCCCCAGCTGAGGGGCACGGGACGTGATTGTATTGGTCCTCACCAGTTCTAAGTCTTTTTAAATTCTTCAAGCTCTGTCAAGTTGGTTGTTGATCATTGCTAGACAGCCATTTTCAAGTCTTGCCATGGAGTTTCAAACCGATTTCAGTCAAAACTGAAACTGGGCCACCCAGGAACATTCAATGTCGTCTTGGTAAGCAACTTTAGTGTATATTTGGCCTTGTGTTTTTTTAAGTTATTGTCCTGTTGAAAGGTGAATTTGTCTCCCAGTATCTGGTAGGAAAGCAGACTGAACCAGGTTTTCCTCTAGGATTTTGCCTGTGCTTAGCTCTATTCCGTTTCTTTTTATAAAAAAAAACTCCTTAGTCCTTGCCGATGACAAGCATACCCATAACATGATGCAGCCACCACTATCCTTGAAAATATGTGTGAGTGGTACTCACTGATGTATTTTGTTGGGTTTTATTCTGGACATGAAGTTAATTTCATTGCCACAGTTTTTTGCAGTTTTCATTTAGTGCCTTATCGCAAACAGGATGCATGTTTTGAAATATTTTTATTCTGTACAGGCTTCCTTCTTTTCACTCTGTCAATTAGGTTTGTATTGTGGAGTTACTACAATGTTGTTTATCCACCCTTGGTTTTCTCCTATCACAGCCAATAAACTCTATAACTGTTTTAAAGTCACCATTGGCCTCATGTTCAAATCCCTGAGTGGTTTCCTTCCTCTCTGGCAACTGAGTTAGGAAGGACTGTATCTTTGTAGTGACTGGGTGTATCGATACACCATCCAAAGTTTAATTAATAACTTCAACATGCTCAAAGGGATATTCAATGTCTGCTTTTTAAATTTCTACCCATCTACCAATAGGTGGCCTTCTTAGCGAGGTATTAGAAAACCTCCCTGGTTTTTGTGGTTGAATCTGTTTGAAATTCGACTGAGGGAGCTTACAGATAATTGTATGTGTGGGGTACAGAGATGAGGTAGTTATTCAAAAATAATTTTAAACACTATTATTGCACACAGAGTCCATGCAATTTATTATGTGACTTGTTAAGCACATTTTTACTCCTGAACTTATTTAGGCTTGCCATAACAAAGAGGTTGAACACTTATTGAACCAAGCCATTTTAACTTTTCATTTTTTTATATGACATGGCATGACTGGCATGACTCCAACACCATCATTAAGTTTGCCGATGACACAACAGTGGTACCCCGATCACCAACCACAACGAGACAGCCTGTAGGGAGGAGGTCAGAGACCTGGCCATGTGGTGCCAGGACAACAACCTCTCCCTCAACGTGATCAAGACAAAGGAGATGATTGTTGACTACAGGAAAAAGAGGACAGAGCATGCCTCCATTCTCATCGACGGGGCTGTTGTGGAGCAGGTTGAGAGCTTCAAGTTCCTTGGTGTCCACATCACCAACAAACTAACATGGTCCAAGCACACCAAGACAGTCGTTAAGGGGGCACGACAAAAACTATTCTCCCTCAGGAGACTGAAAAGATTTGGCACGGGTCCTCAGATCCTCAAAAGGTTCTACAGCTGCACCATCAAGAGCAACCTGACTGGTTTTATCACCGCCTGGTATGGCAACTGCTCGTCCTCCGACCGCAAGTCACTACAGAGGGTAGTGCGAATGGCCCAATACATCACTGGGGCCAAGCTTCCTGCCATCAAGGACCTCTATACCAGGCGGTGTCAGAGGAAGACTCCAGCCACCCTAGTCATAGACTGTTCTCTTTGTTACCACACGGCAAGTGGTACCGGAGCGCCAAGTCTAGGTCCAAGAGGCTTCTAAACAGCTTCTACCCCCAAGCCATAAGACTCCTGAACACCCAATCAAATGGCTACTCAGACTATTTGCATTAACCCCCCCCCCCCCTCCTCTCCCCCTCTTTTACACCGCTGCTACTCTCTGTTGTTATCATCTATGCATAGTCACTTTAATAACTCTACCTTCATGTACATATTACTTCAACTAACTGGTGCCCCTGCACATTGACTCTGTACCGGTACCCGCCTGTACAGTGAGGGAAAAAAGTATTTGATCCCCTGCTGATTTTGTACGTTTGCCCACTGACAAAGAAATGATCAGTCTATAATTTTAATGGTAGGTTTATTTGAACAGTGAGAGACAGAATAACAAAAAAAAATCCAGAAAAACACGTGAACATTTTTATAAATTGATTTGCATTTTAATTAGGGAAATAAGTATTTGACCCCTCTGCAAAACATGACTTAGTACTTGGTGGCAAAACCCTTGTTGGCAATCACAGAGGTCAGACGTTTCTTGTAGTTGGGCACCAGGTTTGCACACATCTCAGGAGGGATTTTGTCCCACTCCTCTTTGCAGATCTTCTCTAAGTCATTAAGGTTTCGAGGCTGACATTTGGCAACTCGAACCTTCAGCTCCCTCCACAGATTTCTATGGGATTAAGGTCTGGAGACTGGCTAGGCCACTCCAGGACCTTAATGTGTTTCTTCTTGAGCCACTCCTTTGTTGCCTTGGCCGTGTGTTTTGGGTCATTGTCATGCTGGAATACCCATCCATGACCCATTTTCAATGCCCTGGCTGAGGGAAGGAGGTTCTCACCCAAGATTTGACGGTACATGGCCCCGTCCCCCGTCCCTTTGATGCGGTGAAGTTGTCCTGTCCCCTTAGCAGAAAAACACCCCCAAAGCATAATGTTTCCACCTCCATGTTTGACGGTGGGGATGATGTTCTTGGGGTCATAGGCAGCAGTCCTCCTCCTCCAAACACGGCGAGTTGAGCTGATGCCAAAGAGCTCCATTTTGGTCTCATCTGACCACAACACTTTCACCCAGTTGTCCTCTGAATCATTCAGATGTTCATTGGCAAACTTCAGACGGGCATGTATATGTGCTTTCTTGAGCAGGGGGACCTTGCAGGCGTTGCAGGATTTCAGTCCTTCACGGCGTAGTGTGTTACCAATTGTTTTCTTGGCGACTATGGTCCCAACTGCCTTGAGATCATTGACAAGATCCTCCCGTGTAGTTCTGGGCTGATTCCTCACCGTTCTCATGATCATTGCAACTCCACGAGGTGAGATCTTGCATGGAGCCCCAGGCCGAGGGAGATTGACAGTTTTTTTGTGTTTCTTCCATTTGCGAATAATCGCACCAACTGTTGTCACCTTCTCACCAAGCTGCTTGGCAATGGTCTTGTAGCCCATTCCAGCCTTGTGTAGGTCTACAATCTTGTCCCTGACATCCTTGGAGAGCTCTTTGGTCTTGGCCATGGTGGAGAGTTTGGAATCTGATTGATTGATTGCTTCTGTGGACAGGTGTCTTTTATACAGGTAACAAACTGAGATTAGGAGCACTCCCTTTAAGAGTGTGCTCCTAATCTCAGCTCGTTACCTGTATAAAAGACACCTGGGAGCCAGAAATCTTTCTGATTGAGAGGGGGTCAAATACTTATTTCCCTTATTAAAATGCAAATCAATTTATAACATTTTTCACATGCGTTTTTCTGGATTTTTTTGTTGTTATTCTGTCTCTCACTGTTCAAATAAACCTACCATTAAAATTATAGACTGATCATTTCTTTGTCAGTGGGCAAACGTACAAAATCAGCAGGGGATCAAATACTTTTTCCCTCACTGTATATAGTCTCGCTATTATTATTTTACTGCTGCTCTTTAATTACTTGTATCTTTTATTTCTTATTCTTATCCGTATTTTTTTTAACTGCATTNTTGGTTAGGGGCTTGTAAGTAAGCATTTCACTGTAAGGTCTACCTACACCTGTTCTAATAACATTTGATTTGATTTGATATCATGATGCCTAGTCACCTTACCCCTATATAGACAGTGCCTTCGGAAAGTATTCAGACCCCTTGACTTTTTCTCCATTTTGTTACGTTACAGCCTTATTCAAAAAAAAAAATATATATATATTTTCCTAAGCAATCTACACACAATACCCCATAATGACAAAGCAAAAACAGCTTATTAGAAATGTTTGCTAATTTATAAAAAATGTAAAACTTAAATGTCACATTTAGAGTCACAAGCTTGATGTAGTCAATGCATGCTAGAAATATGAGGCCAAATACTAAACTTTTGGCTACTTTAGGACACGTAAGTGAATTTGTCCAAATACTTATGACACCTTGAAATGGGGATACTTTCCGAAGGCACTGTATATACTATCACTCCAGTATCCCTGCACAATGTAAATGTGGTATTGGAACTGACCCTGTTCTTCTTTCTTTCTTGTGTTTTTATTTTTTTCTTATTTTTATTTATTGTGTGTTTTTGTTCTACCTTATGTTATTTTTAGTGCTACGTTGATATTGATTACTGCATTGTTGGGTTTGGAGCTTGCACTGTACTTGTGCACATAATATTAAAACTTTAAATCTAATCTGCCCGGGGATGAAAGAGGGGGCCATTTGGAAAAGCTTGCATCAGATTGCCTTGGGTTGATTTGCCAGATAAAATGATCCAGTTCAAGTAAGATTCTAACAGTAATCAGCACCACTTATTGGCTCCCAAGACAGACCCTCCATCACACTGCTGGAGTCGGGGCCAGAGGTACCCTGAGTTGGTTCAGTTATCCTGCTCCTTGGATATCTGTCGATGCATATATATTCATTTATCCTAGCATTCAAACCTCTTGAGATGCAAGCAATATAAGAAATGTAAATACTTATAGTGTCGTGATGGGCAGGTCCATTTTAGGAGATTGTCTGACGGATGAAGAACGAGAGAGAAAGAAAGAAGAGAGTTTGTGTGGCAGAGATCTGGAGGAGTTCTTCCACAAGGGAGTCTTGGTGATCCATCTGTCTTAGTCAGTGTGCTGTTACTGTGAAGGTAGACACTGGGACCTGGGCAATAGAGTGGTCATATCTCCTAGCTCGTGACTGCATTGGCAAAGAAAATGCAAGGAAGATGATTAGGTGGGTGAGTGAAGTGCAAGCAGATCCGCAGGCAGGTGGGCTGCCCCGAGGTCGGGCCTCTTTGACAGCTCGGCGGGTGTTAACAAACATGGCGCGTGTTGTGACCTAAACCTTTGGCCCGGCAGCTTTACAGATGTAGCACAAAGGAGCCATCATAATGTCCCGCAACAGGAAACCCTGCGCCACTGATATTATTTGATTGCCATGTGAAATGGCATGACCTTTTAGAAGAACGATTGTTTTCGGAGTGTTTCCCCCTCCTCTGAAGCCGAGCTTGAACACAGCCAGCCTCCACACTTGCTCTTTTTTTTTTTAAATTGGGAAATAACCTTGACATTTTTGTAGAGTTTATTATTACAAAACCCACACATAACACACACACATTTACACTCATAATTTGCTGCTGCTGCTCTATTCTTTATTTTACCATTATCTATCCTGATGCCTAGTCACTTTACCCTGCCTTCATGTGCATATCTACCTCAAATACCTCGTACCTCTGCAATTTTATTCCTCGTGTTATTATTTTATTTTTTAACTCTGTATTGTTGGGAAGGGCTCGTGAGCAAACATTTCACAGTCAAGTCCACACCAGTTGTATTCGGTGCATGTGACAAATATAATTTGATTTGATTTTGATTTGATTACAGAGAGGGGTGGGTGAGGGATGTGAGTATGAGCAGCGCTGATTGGCTAAATAAACTGGGAGCAAGATGATTGGAGTTGTCAACAAAGCAGCATGACAGAAATATGATGCCACGTTTTCGAACTACCGGTAGTTTCTTTGAGAACCTATATAAAGCAACCTGCGCATTTGAACAACAGCATAAATGCACCTATTTCACTTTTGCATGTCAAAAACCGAATGACCACTGCTGCACATGCTGCCACTGTTTTGAACAAATTAGATTATACTATTTAGAATGAGTAGTCAGCTCATGAACGAGCGCACTAGGGAGAACACAACAAGCACCCAGATGCAATAAGTGAAAACACATGATCTAACTGGGGATAGCTAGCTAACATAATGTCACAAAGCATGATGCGCTAGCCAGTTAAAAGTATGTGGACACCCCTTCAAATTAGTGGATTCGGCTATTTCAGCCACACCCGTTGCTGACAGGTGTATAAAATCGAGCACACAGCCATGCAATCTCCATAGACAAACATTGGCAGTAGAATGACCCGTACTGAAGAGCTCAGTGACTTTCAATATGGCACCATCATAGAATAACACCTTTCCAACAAGTCAGTTCATCAAATTTCCCCGGTCAACTGTAAGTGCTGGTTTTGTGAAGTGGAAACGTCTAGGAGCAATAATGGCTCAGCCGAGAAGTGATAGGCCACACAAGCTCACAGAACGGGACCACCGAGTTCTGAAGCAAGTAGCATGTAAAAATTGTCTGTCCTCGGTTGCAACACTCACTAACAAACTTCCAGAGGCAGTTCCAAACTGCCTCTGAAAGCAACGTCAGCACAAGAACTGTTTGTCGGGAGCTTCATGAAATGGGTTTCCATGGCTGAGCAGCCGCGCACACAAGCCTAAAATCACCATGCGCAATGCCAAGCGTCGGCTGGAGGGGTGTAAAGCTCACCACCATTTGACTCTGGAGCAGTGGAGGGATGAATCACGCTTCACCATCTGGCAGTCCGACAGACAAATCTGGGTTTGGCGGATGCCAGAAGAATGCTACCTACCCCAATGCATAGAGCCAACTGTAAAGTTTAGTGGAAGAAGAATTATGGTCTGGGGCTGTTTTTCATGGTTTGGGCTAGGCCCCTTAGTTCCAGTGAAGGGAAATCTTAACGCTGCAGCAAACAATGACATTCTAGAGGATTCTGTGCTTCCAACTTTCTGGCAACAGTTTGGGTAAGGCCCTTTCCTGTTTCAGCATGATAATGCCCCCATGCACAAAGCGAGGTCCATGCAGAAATGGTTTGTCAAGATCGGTGTTGAAGAACTTGACTTGCCTGCACTGAGCCCTGACCTCAACCCCATCGAACACCTTTGGGATGAATTGGAACACCGACTGCGAGCCAGGCCTAATCGCCTAACATCAGTGCCCGACCTCACTAATGCTCTTGTGGCTGAATGGAAGTAAGTCTCCGCAGCAATGTTCCAACATCTAGTGGAAAGCCTTCCCAGAAGATTTGTAGCTATTATAGCAGCAAAGGGGGGACCAACTCCATATTAATGCCCATGATTTGGGAATGAGATGATTGACGAACAGGTGTCCACATACCATGTAGTGTATGAGTGTAGAAATACTGCATTTTACTATTTAATTTGTAACTACATACACAGTAGAGTATATATGAAAGTGTATTTGTTGTGTGCACAGGATACAACAGGTGTAAAGTACAGCAAAATGCTTACTTCCTCAACAATGCAGTGTCAGTATCAAAGGTAAGAAATTATGATTTTGTCCAATATGTTGCGAAAATGCACTGACGAGGGAAAAGTTGTTGATGTGTGGCTTGATTGAACCATATTATGTGCAGCAAATTGAGCTCTTCTTTTTGTACTGCAGTGATGGGTCAATGTTATACAATAATATTGTAATGGTCTGACTGTTTTATGCAGAAATAGTGCAGGGATTTGTCAAATTTGCAAGCCCTCTCATAATATGCAAGAATTGTTGATTTTGCTAAAATGTTAGCTTTTTCCACAACTGTACTTAAGTACATTTAAAACCAGATACTTTATTCAATTAGTATTTTACTGGGTGACTTTTACTTTTACATTAGTCGTTTTCCTCCCAGTAAGCTGTCTCTCATCGCTGTCAGTTATCAGGCCTACCACTGTCTTGACGTCAGCAAACTTGATGATGGTGTTGAAGTCGTCCGTGGTAACGCAGTCGTGGGTGAACAGGGAGTTCAGGAGGGAGTTAAGCACACACCCCTGGGGGGGACCCCAGTTGAGGATTAGCGTGGCGGAGGTGTTGTTGCCCACCCTCACCACCTAGAGTCGGCCAATCACGAAATCCAAGATCCAGTTGCAGAGGGAGGTGTTCCTGTCCCAGGGTTCCGAGCTTGGAGGGGACTATGGTGTTGAACGCTGACCTGTAGTCGATGAACAGCATTCTCTCATAGGTATTCCTCTTGTCCAGGTGGGAGAGAGCAGTGTGAAGTGCAATGTTGATTGCATCATCTGTGGATCTATTGGCGCGGTATAGAAATTGGAGTGGGTCCAGGGTATCTGGGATTAGGGAGTTTATGTGTGCCATTACCAGCCTTTCAAAGCACTTATTGATTTCAGATGTGAGTGCTATGGGGCGTTAGTCATTGAGGCAGGTTACCTTCGTGTTCTTGGGAACAGGAACAATGGTGGTCAGCTTGAAACATGTTGTGGTTACAGACTGGGAGTTAAAAAATGTCAGTGAAGACGCTTGCCAGCTGGTCTGAGCATGCTCTGAGGACACGCGCCCGGGTATTCCTTCCGCGGCCTTGCTAGTATTAAACCTTTTAAAAGTCTTACTCATGTCAGCCACGGAGAAGGAGATGTATTCACTGAGTGTACAACGCATTAAGGACACATTCCTAATATTGAGTTGCACCCCCCTTTTGCCCTCAGAACATCCTCAATTCATCGGGGCATGGGCTCTACAAGGTGTCGAAAGCATTCCACAGGGATGCTAGTCCATGTTTACTCCAATGCTTCCCACAGTTGTGTCAAGTTGGCTGGATGTTGTTTGGGTGGTGGACCATTCTTGATACGAGAAACTGTTGAGCATGAAAAACCCAGCAGCGTTGCAGTTCTTGACACAAACCGATGCACCTGGCACCTACTACCATACCCCGTTTAAAGGCACTTCAATCTTTTGTCTTGCCCATTCACCCTCTGAATGGCACTCATACACAATCCATGTCTCAATTGTCTCAAGGCTCAAAAATCCTTCTTTAACCTGTCTCGTCCCCTTCATCTACACTGNAGTTGGCTGGATGTTGTTTGGGTGGTGGACCATTCTTGATACGAGAAACTGTTGAGCATGAAAAACCCAGCAGCGTTGCAGTTCTTGACACAAACCGATGCACCTGGCACCTACTACCATACCCCGTTTAAAGGCACTTCAATCTTTTGTCTTGCCCATTCACCCTCTGAATGGCACTCATACACAATCCATGTCTCAATTGTCTCAAGGCTCAAAAATCCTTCTTTAACCTGTCTCGTCCCCTTCATCTACACTGATTGAAATGGATTTAACAAGTGACATCAATAAGGGATTATAGCTTTCACCTGTATTCACCAGGTCAGTCTGTCATGTAAAGAGCAGGTGTCCTTAATGTTTTGTACACTCAGTGTATCTATCTATCTCTCTCTCTATATTTCTATCTTTAAGCTACCTCTGGGTGAAACTATTTGCACCACACCTGAAAAGGGCTGCATTTGGCTGTGTTGCAGTTGGCACTTCCAGTGTGTGTGTTTTTGTAGATGTGATGTAGTCTAAGCAGTGCTGTATGGATTTTCCTGTTGTGTTTGTGCTGTAGAGAGGGTATTTGATGGGGGGGGCGTCATGTTCGGTGGTGAGTGTGATATTTATCGAAGACAGCGGGGTTCGCTCGGGGGCAGGGCCCGCGGAAGGGCATTAAGGGAGGGTGAGGGTGATGCGTCTAGAGTTGAGAAGCAGTTTGGGAGTGAAGGGAGTATAAAAGTGAGGGAGACAATAGTTCACGGGATGTGTAGTCCGTCAGTGGTTAGGCTTTGCTGTGAGTTGACACACTATGTCCTGTCTTATTACACTCGAGCTGCCTTACATACAGTCGGCATCTCAGATACACTGCAGGCTTCGCCTCTCACACCTTCACTATAGCACATACACACAGACAGACAAACACACATACACACATACACACATTCTGATTGTCACTTAATTCTGTTACCTATATGAAGGAAGCCTTGAGTATGTTGCTGAGAGGATTAGTTACATAGCAGTTATATGTACATAGCTGTATTAGTAACTTAATTGAATAATGCATGAATGGTTAGAGTAGTACTGACGCAAAGGTATTTGCTGGGATGACAGTGACAGAAACTAGGCTGATTATTGTTTTAGTTTTTAATTTCTGATCATAGTACTGCCTATTTTTTATTATATTTCAACCTAGTCCAAGGCCATGCATCTAGGGACCCAGGGTTAGAGAGAATATCCCTGAAATATTAATAAACCAGAAATATATTAGAACGGCATCTAATAGCAATGAATATAGGAACACAACTCCATCATTTTAGGTTTCTGTGTCATCCTATTACCTTTTCCACTGTCATCTATATCCCATTTCAGAGTTGTCAACTGCATGGTCTCAAGTGCCTCTTATCCCAAAATCCTGTATTGTGGGTTGCTGTAGAAATAGAGCGGCACACAAGAGGTAGAAGGTCAGAGGTGGGTTATTGGGTGCCATTGATTGAAACTGGGGGTCTCTTCTTCAGCTGAATAATCAACGACAAACCCTATAGGATCGATGGATAGAACATGCATCTAGTGCTATTCAGCATCATTCATCTTCATCTGTCCATTGTTTATTCTACTGTGAATCCCATTGCGATTGAATTGCTCTTTATACATGGGATTTTGGCCATGAGGTGCCCACACAAGCATTAGCCTTAGCTACAGTTCAACCATTCATTCTAAAGAATCTCTCTCCTCTCCTGTGTAAATGAGACATCATGCTGTTGCTCTCTGGCTCTCTGATGGTGGCCCATTATGTGTGTGATTCTGCTGTTCTTCATCCAACTAAATATGAACAATGGACTCTTTAAGGCCATACTTGTTGTGGATATCTTCTTCATGTTGATTGGGAAACATAAATGTGGCCTAGACATGGACACAGGATTTATGGGCCATTAACTCTCCTATATGGTCTGCCTGTATGGTTGTTCCATATGATTTCAATCACTTTCTGACCTGCACCCGTTTTGATTTGAACAAAACCTTCCATAAATGTTTGCCCAGGGCCGGTCCTGGACGTTCTGCCAACCTAGGTGAGACAATAACAAAAAATTCTCAGCTAAAAGTCAGAGGAACAGAACATAATAGCAACCCAATTAATAGGCCCATGCTACAAATTGAACACAATTTTTAACACATCTGGTTAGTAGGCTATATAAACAGTTCAATGTCAATAACTTAACCTAATATTTTCAATCTGATTACATTGATAAAATCACCAATGCCCTGGACGTGCTGCCGCCCTAGGCAATACAAAAATAATTACATCTTAGACATCCTTATGAATCTAAGCATGGCACTTTCAAAAGTTACCTTTCCACCCAGACAGAGACTCTACTGACGTAGAAAACTGTAAGCTTCAACTGCTGGCTACTCGTCCGTTGTATAAAAGCTGCCTGGGTTTAAACAAACATATTCTCTTTTCAGAAAGAGAAAAGCTAAATTAATAGGGACAGAATTGCAAAGTCAATGTTTTTATCTCCTCGAATATTATAGGCTGCAGTTTAGCTTCAGATTATCATAGAGAGGAATCAATACATCCCCATATGCATCGGAGTCACGTCTTTCGCGGGCATTTAAGAGTTTGTGTCTACCATAAGGTTAAGCATTGTTGTAGAACGCTTGAAATAATCTGGATACGTTTTATGTATTTATTTCAAAATATAAAGCAAACAATAGACATCAGTTTTGGCTTTTTCTTTAACAAAGGGTATGTGATACCCTCACTGGTTTTAGTCTAACACACCAAGCCCTTCCCAGACACCAAGGTATTTAATCAGTGCATGCGACAGTATTGGACTATTTGGCTATACTGTACCAACATCTATGGATAGGATAATTGTGTCTGTCAAACATTGTTTGGAGGTGAGGCGTGGTGCGACCACCTGTTTTTGTCCAGCCAGAGAGCTGTCATCATCGGTGGAAGTGCATGGCTCGGACTCCTCGGGTTTGCCGTCTTCGCTGCTAGAATCAGCGAATTCTCTGCGAATTAATGGCCTGTTCTTGTAGGCTTGTCATTCTCCACACCGGCTGATCGACATTGCTGCACGCTGATAAATTTAGAGATTGTGCTTTTCTCATTGTTTTTTTTTTTTCATATTCGCTTCCTAAAACTGCAGCAACGCTACGAGCTGGTGGCTGGCGTGCCGCGGACGGTGTAGTAGCCGATCAGGGGCCCGGAGTGCGGCCTAATATTGCCTAATGTTAGGACCAGCCCTGTGTGCCCATAGGGGAAATGTCCAGAAAGTGACGTTTTGGACCTGAATGCCAAAGTTGACCCATTTTGCACACCCCACTCAACCATGAAACATCCGTGTCTTCATCACCGACCCGTGTTAAGCATGCGTAAATGGAATGTACTTCCCTTTTTATGCACTTTTCTCTCTGTGCGTATTCTGACCTTGAATTTAAAATTAAGCATGAGAATAGTGTGCTATTCACCTGTAATTCATTTTGGATGGAGATTGAATAAATTAAGGTGTGGCGGAGGTGTGTCTACAGATACACCATATGCTGACCTTGACCTAATTCCCTAATAATTCCACCACCTATACACACGAGACAACCATTTAATAAGGTCCAACAAACCTACCGGTTCCAAGTAGAAAAAGAAAGCATCAACAACAAAAAAATCCAGAAAGAAATAACACCATTCTCCATGCACTGTAATTTACAACCTGATAAGAACTATTGATAAGAGCTAGGTAAATGAGTAATCCGTTTGGATAAGGGAATTGTAAATATAAAGGACACTTGTTTTAGATCTATTTTACCTTATAGTCGCTGGAGACAAATGTGAAATCAGTCATTTGGCAGCAAACTGAAGCATATTGTCACGGATCCCTCGGTACTGCTGCTCATTCCATTCACCAGCTCCGGAGGTCTACGCCACCGGCCTTCTAGGCGTCACTGACCTGGATTCATTACCACCAACCCCGGATTGTCTTGTCTCATTACGCACACCTGGTTCCCATTCCCCCTGATTAGTATGTGTATATGTGTGCCCTCTGTTCCCCATTGTCCTTGTCGATTATTGTCCCATGTCCGTTGGTCTTGTGAGTACCTGTGCTCTGTTGTATCGGCTTTCGTGCTATGTGTTTTTGTGCACTTGTTATTACGGGTCTCATACCGTGTATTATTTAGAGGTTTACACCTCGCTCTTTTGTTTGGGTTACATCCCTGTGTTTATATGTGTGTGTGTGTGTGTGTGTGTGTGTGTGTGTGTGTGTGTGTGTGTGTGTGTGTGTGTGTGTTTTTGTTTTGGGCTTCATCCCTGTTGTTTTCATGACGTACTTTATTTTGGGTGGAGAAATAAAACACCCTATTACATATTCCTGCAGCTGTCTCCTATCATTATACAGCGTGACAGAATAATCAACCCAGTGAAAATGGAGACGGTGGGAAAGGCCGAGCTGCCGACCATTGTAGAGACAGTCCTCGTGATGCTGGACTGTCTCTCCAGACTCGGCAGCGCCATGGACAACGTGCTGGCAACCATCCTGCGTTTGGAACGGAATGAGTAGCAGTACCGGGGGATCCGTAACACATATCAACTCCCCCCCCACACACAAATATTTTTTTTTGTTACAGCCTGAATTGATAAAATATATTTTGGGGGTCACTGGCCTACACAATACCCCATAATGTCAAAGTGGAATTACTTTTTTATATATATTTTTTTTTACGAATGAAAAATGAAAAGCTGAAATGTCTTGAGTCAATAAGTATTCAACCCCTTTGTTATGACAAGCCTAAATAAGTTCAGGAGTAAAAATGAGCTTTTTTAGCATGGTGAAGTTATTAATTACACTTTGGATGGTGTATCAATACAACCAGTCACTACAAAGATACAGTCCTTCCTAACTCAGTTGCCGGAGAGGAAGGAAACCGCTTAGGGATTTAACCATGAGGCCAATGGTGACTTTAAAACAGTTACAGTTAAGATAGTGAATGTTCTTGAGTGGCCGATTTACAGTTTAGACTTAAATCTACTTAAATCTATGGCAAGACCTGAAAATGGTTGTGGTTGGGCAAATGTTGCACAATCCAGATGTGGAAAGCTCTCAGAGATTTACCCAGAAAAACTCACAGCTGTATTCGCTGCCAAAGGTGCCTTTACAAAGTACTGACTCAGGGGTGTGAATACTTATGTAAATTCCATATTTCTGTATTTCATTTTCAGTAAATTAACAAAAATGTCTAAAAACATGTTTTCACTTTGCCATTATTGGGTATTGTGTGTAGATGGGTGAGATTTTTTATTTATTTAACACAACAAAAACCTAAATAATTTACAAGAACAGAGTATTGGTGCTGAAACTGAGACAAATATGCATATATTTAGATTTTTCATTGATCCTTAATATTCTGAACCTGTTCTCTTAATATATTCTAGTGATTCTGTCAACAAAAGTCAAACTTGCACCAGGAATGGCTTAAGACAAATGTACTGAAAACCCTATTGAATAAAAACTCCACGAGAATATCTGTTGGCCAGCAAGTGGTAGGATTTTCAGCGGTTGAATTACATTTATTTAGAGTGTGCAAGGTAGCCACACCTGCAGAGTGCTTTACGCGACTGAATAAGGTAAGTCTGAATACTAAATACTAAATTCCTACGTCTGAGGCTTAAAAGTCTTTTGAGAAAGTTCTCACTTGTAATGGAGTGAGAACTAGTCTTATAAACTATCAAAAGTTTTCTTTACCAAACATTACTGACCACAACATGGCTTCTTCCATAACTGACACACCCACTTCCTTTTTCTTCTCCTTCATTGGGGTTTAACTGCTGTAGGCATCCAATATTAATGTTGCATTACCGGCACCAACTGTACCTCCACTTCTTCTACTCTTCTGTTAGCTAGAAATCATCCAAACCCATACAACCCAACCCAAACTACATACACTACACTACCCACCCCTAGCCCACTAGCCATACTACAGAGATCAGGTAAATTAATCCCTCCTCTGCCCACGGGCCGGGGAGGGTAGCTCTTCTTCTTCCAACATCTTCTGTAGATCCAATAATAATGGCAATTTAAATGATTTGCACAATTCACAACCATCGCAATGAAGGCCAAGAACCTGGATTTGTCAACACACAGATTATGCACCAACTTTCTAATTCATTCAAACCAGGAAGTGACTATGGGTGTGTCTAGGGAGTGACCGGGGCTAAGCTCACAGCCTATACAGATCTCAAGGAACCATGGAACCTTGTGGGGTACATATGCATGGGGAATAATGAACATCAAGGCTATATGAATGATGATGTCACTGTATTCAAGCCCATTTGTGTGATAAAATAGCCTAGATTCAGTGTGTTCAACATTGTCTTCTGGTGTTCTCTACTGACTATATATACGAATGTGGGTGCTACAATAAAATAAAACACAATTGTAATCATGTGAAGCTGGGTCAGTCAGTGCATTGCTGGGTGTAAAAGAAATGTGTATCACATTATAGAACAGTCAGTGTAGGTCATTTCATTGACCCATAAACTCTTTCGGTGGACGGTTGTAAAAGACCATCATAAACGATCCTCGGTGTCCGAAACATGATGAGTGTTGTTCCACAAGGCCACATCCACTGGATCCCCTTATCTTTGGCGGTTTGAATCATTTCAACTGTCGCTGTGAAAAGGAGATTACTCAGTTCTATTGATTTAGAGTGATGGCGACCCAGAGACGGTCGTTTGAAATAGAAGATATGGCTACGAGCGGCAACAGACGCTGGCCAATCAAGATAAGTGCAGCAAAGAGCATACATACATTCTCTCTATGCAGCCTACTGACAATGAGGAATTAGAAAGAAATGGAGGGGAGAAGAAGCACTGTAAGGAGGTTGTAATTAAATTGGGTCCAGCCAATTAAAGCTAAATATAGCATACATTTCTAGGACAAAAAGAAAAAATGAAGTTACAGCAACAAAAGTAAATCTGTCCATCAAGACAATACCATTACGTTCAATGTGTTTATTTGTGTCTTTTTGAAGACGAAAATGTAAGGACACACTCCATGTTGTGTCTTGTACTCATCTCCACAAAGAACTGTTGCTCAACATCCATCTCCATTTTGCCCTAGCTGGAGCTCTGATGCAGATGACAAATCTGGGGGATGTGAGGAGGGCCTAGTGAAGCTGGAGTAATTGAATTACCTGCCTCTTGTCTGTATGGCTGCCGGCGGCCAGTGACATAGGGATTATTCATGGGCACAGAAGCCTCCCTGCCCCTCACTTTCTATGATCCAGGGCCACAGCTTTGTTTGTCTTTTGGGTGGTGGACCATTCTTGATACACAGGGGAAACTGTTGAGAATGAAAAACCCAGCAATGTTGCAGTTCTTTACACAAACCAGTGTGCCTGGCACCTACTACTATAACCTGTTCAAATCAAATCAAATGCATTCATAAAGCCCTTCTTACATCAGCTGATGTCACAGAGTGCTGTACAGAAACCCAGCCTGAAACCCCAAACAGCAAGCAATGCAGGTGTAAAAGCACGGTGGTTAGGAAAAACTCCCTAGAAAGGCCAAAACCTAGGAAGAAACCTAGAGAGGAACCAGGCTGTGAGGGGTGGCCAGTCCTCTTCTGGCTGTGCCGGGTGCAGATTATAACAGAACATGGACAAGATTTTAAAATATTCATAAAACAGGCAGAACAGTTGAAACTGGAGAAGAGAGAGAGAGAGAGAGAGAGAGAGAGAGAATACTTAAATTCACACAGGACACAATCTACTGCAGCATAAATACTGGAGGCTGAGACAGGAGGGGTCGGGAGACACTGTGGCCCCGTCCGACGATACNAGTGGAGAGGGGAACCGGCCAGGCAGAGACAGCAAGGGTGGTTCGTTGCTCCAGTGCCTTTCCGTTCACCTTCACACTCCTGGGCCAGACTACACTCAATCATAGGACCTACTGAAGAGATGAGTCTTCAATAAAGACTTAAAGGTTGAGACCGAGTCTGCGTCTCTCACATGGATAGGCAGACCATTCCATAAAAATGGAGCTCTATAGGAGAAAGCCCTGCCTCCAGCTGTTTGCTTAGAAATTCTAGGGACAGTAAGGAGGCCTGCGTCTTGTGACCGTAGCATACATGTAGGTATGTACGGCAGGACCAAATCGGAAAGATAGGTAGGAGCAAGCCCATGTAATGCTTTGTAGGTTAGCAGTAAAACCTTGAAATCAGCCCTTGCCTTAACAGGAAGCCAGTGTAGAGAGGCTAGCACTGGAGTAATATGCTAATTTGTTTTGGTTCTAGTCAAGATTCTAGCAGCCGTGTTTAGCACTAACTGAAGTTTATTTAGTGCTTCGTCCGGGTAGCCGGAAAGTAAAGCATTGCAGTAGTCTAACCTAGAAGTGACAAAAGCATGGATAAATTTTTCTGCATCATTTTTGGACAGAAAGTTTCTGATTTTTACAATGTTACGTAGATGGAAAAAGCTGTCCTTGAAACAGTCTTGATATGTTCGTCAAAAGAGAGATCAGGGTCCAGAGTAACGCCGAGGTCCTTCACAGTTTTATTTGAGACGACTGTACAACCATCAAGATTAATTGTCAGATTCAACAGAAGATCTCTTTGTTTCTTGGGACCTAGAACAAGCATCTCTGTTTTGTCAGAGTTTAAAAGTAGAAAATTTTGCCGCCATCCACTTCCTTATGTCTGAAACACAGGCTTCCAGGGAGGGCAATTTTGGGGCTTCACCATGTTTCATCGAAATGTACAGCTGTGTGTCATCCGCATAGCAGTGAAAGTTAACATTATGTTTCCAAATGACATCACCAAGTGGTAAAATATATAGTGAAAACAATAGTGGTCCTAAAACAGAGCCTTGAGGAACACCAAAGTTTACAGTTGATTTGTCAGAGGACAAACCATCCACAGAGACAAACTGATATCTTTCCAACAGATAAGATCTAAACCAGGCCAGAACTTGTCCGTGTAGACCAATTTGGGTTTCCAATCTCTCCAAAAGTATGTGGTAATCGATGGTATCAAAAGCAGCACTAAGGTCTAGGAGCACGAGGACAGTTGCAGAGACTCGGTCTGACGTCATTAAAAGGTCATTTACCACCTTCACAAGTGCAGTCTCAGTGCTATGATGGGGTCTAAAACCAGACTGAAGCGCTTCGTATACATTGTTTGTCTTCAGGAAGGCAGTGAGTTGCTGCGCGACAGCTTTTTCTATATTTTTGGAGAGGAATGGAAGATTCAATATAGGCCGATAGTTTTTTATATTTTCTGGGTCAAAGTTTGGCTTTTTCAAGAGAGGCTTTATTACTGCCACTTTTAGTGAGTTTGGTACACATCCGGTGGATAGAGAGCCGTTTATTATGTTCAACATAGGAGGGCTAAGCACAGGAAGCAGCTCTTTCAGTAGTTAATTTGGAATAGGGTCCAGTATGCAGCTTGAAGGTTTAGAGGCCATGATTATTTTCATCAATGTGTCAAGAGATATGGTACTAAAAAACTTGATTCTATTTCCTGGCAAAGTTGTGCAGACTCAGGACAACTGAGCTTTGGAGGAATATGCAGATTTAAAGAGGAGTCCGTAATTTGCTTTCTAAAGATCATGATCTTTTCCTGAAAGAAGTTCAGGAATTTATCACTGCTGAAGTGAAAGCCATCCTCTCTTGGGGAATGCTGCTTTTTAGTTAGCTTTGCGACAGTATCAAAAATAAATTTGGGATTGTCCTTATTTACCTCAATTAACTTGGAAAAATAGGATGATCGAGCAGCAGTGAGGGCTCTTCGATACTGCACGGTACTGTCTTTCCAAGCTAGTCGGAAGACTTCCAGTGCCATTTCCGTTCCAATTTTCTGGAAACTTGCTTCAGAGCTCGGGTATTTTCTGTATACCAGGGAGCTAGTTTTTTATGGTTTTTATGGTTTTTTGTTTTTAGGGGTGCGACTGCATCTAGAGTATTGCGCAAGGTTACATTTAGTTCCTCAGTTAGGTGGTTAACAAATTTTTGTACTCTGACGTCCTTGGGTAGGCGGAGGGATTCTGGAAGGGCATCTAGGAATCTTTGGGTTGTCCGAGAATTTATAGCACGACTTTTGATGATCCTTGGTTGGGGTCTGAGCAGATTATTTGTTGCGATTGCAAACGTAATAAAATGGTGGTCCGATAGTCCAGGATTATGAGGAAAAACATTAAGATCTGTTCAAAGGCACTTCAATCTTTTGTCTTGCCCATTCACCCTCTGAATGGCACACATACACAATCCATGTCTCAACTGTCTCAAGGCTTAAAAATCCTTCTTTAATAATCTTAAAGCTAGGTGTCCCGCTAGCGGGACACCAGTCGACAACATCCGGTGAAATTGGAGGGTGCGCAATTCAAATAAATAATCGTAATATTAAACATTCATGAACATACAAGTGTCTTATATAATTTAAAAGCTTAAAATCGTGTTAATCTAACTGCATTGTCTGATTTACAATAGGCTTTACAGCGAAAGCATACCATGCGATTGTCTGAGGACAGCGCCCCACATCAACATATTTTTCAACCAGCACAGCACAAAATCACAAATAGCGATAAAATAAATCACTTACTTTTGAAAATCCTCCTCTGTTTGCAATCCCAAGGGTCCCAGCTACAAGATGAATGGTCGTTTTGTTAGATAAAATCCTTCTTTATATCCCAAAAAGTCTGTTTAGTTGGCGCCATCGATTTCAGTAATCCACTCGTTCAACATGCAGACAAAGGAATCCAAAAAGCTACCGCTAAACTTCGTCCAAACAAGTCAAACTACGTTTATATTTAATCCTCAGGTACCCTAAAATGTAAATAAACTATAATATTTCATACAGAAAGTAGTATGTTCAATAGGAAAGGAAAATTAGTAAGCGCACGCCCTCTTCCACGCGCGTCGAAAGAGTGATTTTCTTCCGGTGATCTGGTCACGGTCTCGCGCGCAAAACACAAAAGGCACTTCCTCTATCCACTTACATAATCTTCTTCTGAACGGTTGTTATTCAAGGTAAACTCATCAAACCTTGTCTAAAGACTGTTGACATCTAGTGGAAGGCATATGAATTGCAATCTGGGAGCCGGAATTACATAGGAGCAATAGGTTTCCATTGGAAGAGCCTGGGACCTAAAATAAAAATACTTTTTGCCTGCCATATCAATTCTGTTATAGTCACAGACATGACTTTAACAGTTTTAGAAACTTCAAAGTGTTTTCTATCCAATGCTACCAAATATATGCATATCCTGGCGTCTTGGCCTGAGTAACAGTCAGTTTACTTTGGGAACGTCAGTGATGCGGAAATTCAGGAAACTAGACCCTATCCTGAAGAAGTTTTAACCTGTAGTGAAGTGAACTGAAGTGGATTTAACAAGTGGCATCAATAAGGGATCATCGCTTTCACCTGGATTCACCTGGTCAGTCTGTCATGGAAAGAGCAGGTGTCCTTAATGTTTTGAACACTCAGTGTATGTCTATATTTTCAACAAAACACTTGCTTAGAGACCCTTAATAAATACTTTGGAGAGAAAATAATCCTGCAATGACAGCTTAAAGTAAGTGGAATTGAATAGATATCTCTTCAAAAGTATTGTGGAAAAGCAACAAAGTGCCGAGACCCCCCTTGAATTCTTGACCCAGCCGACTAAGTGGAATAGAGTAGTTTAATTACAACATGCGGAGTGGAATGGAGTAGCAAAGTTGAAGCACGACAGAAAATGTTGTAAATTAAAGAGGCTCTTCAAAAGTACATTGTCAGGTATCCCCACATACGACCTTGTTCAAAGCATGGGAAATTGCTTTGGTAAATATCATGGAATTTAGAGAGTAGCATTGGAGAGCCAGTATATTAACCTTTTGACCTTGACAGATTACCTTTCTTTACTCAAGGCCCCTCATGATCAAAATCTGTCTGAGATTGTCAGCGCATTAAGCCATAAAACATTTGTCAAATAAACATTCAATTTACAGTATCGTGTCTTGCAATGTATGAAGACTAGGAATTTAGTGCACAGATTTTCAAAGAAAAAGAAAAAGTCAGAATTGTATAAGATAAATCAAACCGTAGCAAGATCCTACCATCTGTCTACAGAACTTGAAGTGCGTCATAGTGGGATCTAGGATGAAATGACCATCACAAGGTTTATAGGTCCCACTTGTCGTGTCTTTGGCATCATTAAATTGAAGACTGTTATTTTATCAAATCAATTCTCTGTAATTATTATTACGTGATTAAATTAATCAGGTAAATGTAATTAACTAGGAAGTCGGGGCACCAAAGAAGATCTTCAGATTATAAAGTTATAATATTCCTAATATAACTTTTCAGATATTTTAATATCTGATCAATTAGTCTTCTTATTAATGGATTATTCTTTACCTCACGTTAGTCTCATTCCGAACGTCATAAATTGTTGGTTATCTGCACAAACCCAGTCTTTACTATGAATCATCCATACAATCAATTGTCTCAATCACTTATTTATTAACTAACTAAATAATCACAGAAATGCACAAACAAACAAAGTAGATATGGTTACAAGGAAATTATAGGGGATGTTTCCCTAGTGGGATAAGCCGGTATGACGGCTTGGTGGACAAGTGGGTGTAGACTGAGAAGGGCGGGAATTACAAGAGTCACTACACAGTTGATAATTATATTCATTGAAATGCTAATCCTTTGCACATGAACGCTCACTCTTTCGGGAACAATTGCAATCAATATATATTTACGCTCAGTGTGTCGTCGTGATCTCTGTTGGGATCGTCCGTCTTTCTGTTGGAAAGTTCATCCACCCCTCTCTCTCTTCCAAGAAGTATTTTGTGGTTAGAATGGATTCTTCAGAGTACCATTAAGAAATGTTCTTATAGAATAGATGTTTCAGCGGTTGTCGGCGGTTGTCGGTCCTCCCATTCAGGTCGACATAATTTCTAGCTGCAGACTAGTAATTAGTATCGAAGAGTTGCTCTTATTCTATCGGATCGATTGTCTCAGAGTTTAACCATGTGGTATGGTTAAGAATTCAAAAACCATTTGTGGTCTCTACTCAAACCTTAGCCCTCTCGGTAATCGAGGTAAGCTTGTTCTGCACTCAACCCTTAGCCCTCTCGGTAATCGAGGTGAGCTTGGTCTGCAGATGATTTATTCAGGTGGGGGTTTTAGTCGTAAAGTAGAAAAGGGCTGTCCCATGACGCCAGATCAATGTCTGTGCTCATGGGGCAGGCCTATGACTTAGTTAACTCCAAAGGGAATTGGAGTTTCCTTCATTAAACAGTTTAAAATCACATTACATCATTTCACAAATAGTTTCATCTTTACTCATTCATTTTATACAACATTCAGAAACAAGTCTCACAACTGAGACTCTTCTATAAACAGAGTTATGGTAATGTGGCTGTATTGTCTCTCCTGAGTTTCACAAACATTAAACGAAATGGACCGGTCGTAGCTGGATTCTCCCCCGACCGTGTACACATTCTCCAAAACACGGACATTGTTCAGTTCTCAAGTTCTATGATGGAGAGGAGCTTCCTTTGTTCTCTTGTGAAACTCTCTCTATATACTGCATGGCCCTGAGGAGAGAGACTCCGCTAGGAATTTACGACCTGCGATAACAGAGCCTGGATGTAAGGGGGAAGAGAGAGGTGGTGAGAGAGAGAGGGGGATGGTGCTCGCTATCCCCAAAGAGGGCCACGTCATGACACACTGGTACACCACATCATTTGGTTGAGACATTGATCAGTGAGATTACAACCAATATTCACCCACTCAAAAAGACAGCCAAAAGTTAGTTGAATTTCTAATTTGATATCACTATGCTTTAACCATCTGAAGCACAACCAAATGCCAATTGTAAGATTTTTGGTTCAGTGGTCACACAAATTTCTATCATTGCTCTTTCAACCATGTAAAACCATACAATAGACTAATGTGTTATCACTGTGCTACATATAAATCAATCAATCAAATTTGTTCATGAAGCCCTTTTTACATCAGCAGATATCACAAAGTGCTATACAGAAACCCAGCCTAAAACCCCAAACAGCAAGCAATGCTGATGTAGAAGCACGGTGGCTAGGAAAAACTCCCTAGAAAGGCAGGAACCTAGGAAGAAACCTGGAGAAGAACCAGGCTCTGAGGGGTGGCCAGTCCTCTTCTGGCTGTGCCGGGTAGAGATAATGTACATGGCCATTAAGGCCAGATTGTTCTTCAAAATGTTCAAACATTCATAGATGACCAGCAGGGTCAAATAATAATCTCAGCGGTTGTAGAGGGTGCAACAGGTCAGTACCTCAAGAGTAAATGTCTGTTGACCTTTCATAGCCAAGCATTCAGAGGTCGAGACAGCATGTGCGGTAGAGAAAGAGAGTCGAAAACAGCAGGTCTGAGACAAGGTCAGGGTTCCATAGCCGCAGGCAGAAAAGTGGAAACTGGAGCAGCAGCACGACCAGGTGGACTGGGGACAGCCAGGAGTCATTAGGCCAGGTAGTCCTGAGGCATGGGCTTGGGGCTCAGGTCTCCCGGGAGGGAGAGATAATAGCAGAACCAAATTACCTGGATTGCAGTTGAGATTACGTTAAAAGTGCATGATGCAAGTGATCAATTCCATTCGATATTCTGCACACATTATTATTACAGCAACTGTGAATATGATTACATAACAAGACATTTATAGTTACAGTAACCTCAAAAGGTGGCCATGGATGTGTTACTCCTTTTAAGGTTGAATTAATGTAGTTTGTAATATAGCCTTAACTTTAGACTATTTACTGTATTACAAAAGTGATATTGAATTGTGTTTGGTTGACAATACCACTGGCTTAATCCCATTTTTTTTGTAATTTTTTTTGTTGAGTTGGAGACGTGAATCCAACATATCATTTGTTAGACAAAAGAGAAACAGAAAGTTAGGCTGTGTTTAAAAAATCCCAGTAGATCAAAACATTTTCTTTGCAGTCACTAAATAATGATGATCCAAATTGGAAGTACAACTATCCAAATACGCAGAATTCTAGGCAATTATTTATGCATATTTCACCAAACAATATCATACACATCAAACAAAATATTATTGCTGATGAAAAATATTATAAAAAAATAAGCACATTGAATGCAGGATTCATTCATCGCTATCATCACATTTCAATTGTATGTGTTCAATACAAAGATTGGTTTGCTAATAGGTTTGTTCATTTTCCATTTGCGTACAGAAACACAATCCACAATAGGAAAGGTGAATACAATGGAGGAACACAACATATATTAATAAGTATATTGGCCTAAATCCACACCAAAGCAAAGCTCTATAATGGAAGGTCACAATCTTGGAGATTATGATTTAGGAGTAAGCTAAAGTAACCCAACTTCATTCTCTGCATCTCTGCATATTCACAATATTGTAAAAAAACAACAAAAAAAACATCATAATTAGACTGTTCCCATTGCCTACATCTTTCCAGATATTGTACATGGTATGACACTGATGAGATGATTTAGAATTTCTTGCAGTAGTATTTACTGATTGCTGGAAACAGTGAACACAATTGCACACATTTATATTCTCATGAAAACAATGTGTTTTGTATTCACTGATGACATTTTTATTTAACGTTTTGCAGAAGGTGGTCGAAAATATGCAAGTCAGGTACTGAAGCAAGAAAATGATCAGAAGCTCTGTAAATGTATTTGAAAATTTGATCATTGCTCTTCTGCTATACATGCATTTCAACACAGATCTAAAAATTGCTTGTACGCAATTGAGGAAAAACTGTAATAGGCTATTTAAAATCAAAGTTAACAAAAATCTAAAAAATATATATATATTTATTCCTTATTTTACCAGGTGAGTTGACTGAGAATACATGATAATTTACTACAACGACCTGGGGAAAGTTACAAAACATAGTAAAAATACAAACAGTGCCTTCAGAAAGTATTCATACATCTTGACTTATTCCACATTTGGAATGTTGCAACATTTAAAATTGTGTTTTTTACATTGTATAAAAGTAGAGACTCAGAGCTACAAAATTGTATATTATACACTGCAGTTGAGGAACAATGGGAAAGTAATTCTGCTTTGAAAGGTGATGAACTTGTAACCACACTTTTGAGAAAATGGCCCTTGAATGTTTTGGTACACCTACTGGAGAGCTCTTTGTCTACACCTATTCAGCATTGTTCACACCCTCTTAAAGCTTAAGCCCATCTATTTAAGGATTCACATGAGGCTATGTGCTAAACAGAGTGAGTAAGGTAGTGTAGTAAACAACCAAAGTTTTAAAGGCTAAAAATGGTGAAAATAGTAGCCTACAATAAGGGAAAAGTCCAGGTAAAAATACTCTTTATCTAGTCCTTGGCCTATATCCTAAACTGACTTTGGTGCAGGTTATGTTGTTCTTCACATTACCGTCTCTGGAAAACACACACTATATCAAATAAAATGTATGTTTATTTGTCACATGCACAGGATACAGAAGGTGTAAACGGTACAGTGAAATGGTTACTTGCATATTTGCATAGTAGTACTATAAAAAATTGAAAGTGTCCAGATACAAATATTTTATAAATGTTTTATAATTATTAGATGATGCTTACCCAGACACACTTGCCTAAATTGATGGGTCATATGAAAGAAATACGATAACCGCCCCCCAGCCACATCTAGCTAAGTCAGGGGTCCCCAACTGGCGGCCCTGCGGGCTTAATTTGGCCAGCGAGTAATTACTATTCTCTTTTAATTGTTGGACATAAAAGATTGAAAAAACACCAGTAAATCAGCTCCATGTGATTTTAATTTTGGAAATATCTTACAAAATATTCCTACGCATAATAGAGAGATATATGTGATTGTCACGTTGGTATGAAGGGATCGGGAGACAAGCGCAGGAATGCGTAATATGGGTTTTATTTGCCCACATTACAGTGTGCCGTGTAAAGGCACGGGGACGAAAAATAAACAAACACATATACAAAAAACACAGAGTTGAAACCCAAAACAAAATAGCAAGGAGTACCTGAAATAAATACAGACACGCACAATGATCAAAACACAGGACGAGGCCCGGAATCATGTGCGCAATCCAACATGGCACGAAAACCAAAACACACAGCACAGGTACTCACATGCACCAACGGACATAGAACAACAATCGACAGCCCAATGGAGAACCAAAGGGCACATATATACAAACACTGAATGATTGCTAACTGGGGCAAGGTGTGCGCAATGACAGTTCCGGAGGGAACCGTGACAGTGATCTTATATAAATGTAAGCAAGATTTGAAATTATTATATTTTAGTAAAATATTATGTATGTTTGGGCTTCTTGCAGTCAAATTGCAGTCTACAAATTATTTGTAATTATGAATCTAGTTGATGATCCCTGAGATAAGTGGATGGGTCACTATTGTCTAGACATTTACACATGTTCATAAAATATAATGTATGGCCGTAATCCCCCCCAGACACACCTGGCTAACTTGATGGGTCATGTAATCATCTGGTGAAGTGAAGTCTTTTGTTTAGACATGTAGCTAACTAGGCAGCTAGCTAGCTAAACAATGAACCATAATTCCAAACCTACTAGCAATATAAACGGATTGTCATATCTATCCACCATGCATGAAATGTTGTAGTAAGAATCTGCAGGTACAGTTGAAGTCAGAAGTTTACATACACCATAGCCAAATACATTTAAACTCAGTTTTTCACAATTCCTGACATTTAATCCTAGTAAAAATTCCCTGTCTTAGGTCAGTTAGGATCACCACTTTACTTTAAGAAAGTGAAATGTCAGAATAATAGTAGAGAGAATGATTTATTTCAGCATTTATTTCTTTCATCACATTCCCAGTGGGTCAGAAGTTTACATACACTCAATTAGTATTTGGTTTCATTGCCTTTAAATTGTTTAACTTGGGTCAAATGTTTCGGGTAGCCTTCCACAAGCTTCCCACAATAAGTTGGGTGAATTTTGGCCCATTCCTCCTGACAGAGCTGGTGTAACTGAGACAGGTGTTAGGCCTCCTTGCTTGCACACGCTTTTTCAGTACTGCCCACAAATGTTCTATAGGATTGAGGTCAGGGCTTTGTGATGACCATTCCAATACCTTGACTTTGTTGTCCTTAAGCCATTTTGCCACAACTTTGGAAGTATGCTTGGGGTCATTGTCCATTTGGAAGACCCATTTGCGACCAAGCTTTAACTTCCTGACTGATGTCTTGAGATGTTGCTTCAATATATCCACATAATTTGCATTCCTCATGATGCCATCTATTTTACGCACCAGTCCCTCCTGAAGCAAAGCATCCCCACAACATGATGCTGCCACCCCCGTGCTTCACGGTTGGGATGGTGTTCTTCGGCTTGAAGCCTCCCCCTTTTTCCTCCAAACATAACGATGGTCATTATTGCCAAACAGTTCTATTTTTGTTTCATCAGACCAGAGGACATTTCTCCAAAAATCTTTGTCCCCATGTGCAGTTGCAAACCGTAGTCTGGCTTTTTATGGCGGTTTTGGAGCAGTGGCTTCTTCCTTGCTGAGCGGTCTTTCAGGTCATGTCGATATAGGACTTGTTTTACTGTGGATATAGATACTTTTGTACCTGTTTCCTCCAGCATCTTCACAAGGTCCTTTGCTGTTGTTCTGGGATTGATTTGCACTTTTCGCACCAAAGTACGTTCATCTCTAGGAGACAGAACGCGTCTCCTTCCTGAGCGGTAGGACCGCTGCATGGTCCCATGGTGTTTATACTTGCATACTATTGTTTGTACAGATGAAAGTGGTACCTTTTCAGGCGTTTGGAAATTGCTCCCAAGGATGAACCAGACTTGTGGAGGTCTACAATTGTTTTTCTGAGGTCTTGGCTGATTTCTTTTAATTTTCCCATAATGTCAAGCAAAGAGGCACTGAGTTTGAAGGTAGGCCTTGAAATACATCCACAGGAACACCTACAATTGAATCAAATGATGTCAATTAGCCTATCAGAAGCTTCTAAAGCCATGACATCTTTTTCTGGAATTTTCCAAGCTGTTTAAAGGCACAGTCAACTTAGTGTATGTAAACTTCTGACCCACAGGAATTGTGATACAGTGAATTATCAGTGAAATAATCTGTCTGTAAACAATGGTTGGAAAAATTACTTGTGTCATGCACAAAGTAGATGTCCTAACCGACTTGCCAAAACTATAGCTGGTTAACAAGAAATTTGTGGAGTGGTTGAAAAACGAGTTTTAATGACTCCAACCTAAGTGTATGTAAACTTACGACTTCAACTGTAGCTTAAGCTAACCAACTAGGTTCAATGTTAGCTAGCTTTCTGAGATACAAATAATATTACAACATAGATCATACACGTAATGTTAGCTAGCAAGCCAGAAAGCTAACGTTCATAAGATCGCTAACAATATGCTTTAACTTGCAATGAAAACTACATTCTAACAAAATTTGAAACGTATAATATCTGATAATGTAGCTAGACTCTTACCCGTATACAGTACATGTATGAACACTTCATGGCAGTCTGGAACACCTTAAACTCTGTTTTGTTTCTAGCTAAAGCTTGTTTGGCCCGCGTTGTGTCAATATACTCCGGTTCACACTGACCGTGTGCAGAAAGTAGTCCATCACAACTTTTTCCCACTGATCTTTGTCGATAGCGCCTGGTAAATTCAGGGTAGCAATGTTCTATAGCATTGGGCTAGTAACCGAAAGGTTGCTGGATCGAATCCCCGAGCTGACAAGGTAAAAATCTGTTGTTCTGCCCCTGAGCAAGGCAGTTAACCCACTGTTCCCCGGACGCCGAAGACGTGGATGTCGATTAATGCAGCCCCCCAAACTTCTCTGATTCAGAGGGGTTGGGTTAAATGCCGGAAGACACATTTCAGTTGAAGGCATTCAGTTGTGCAACTGACTATGTAGCCCCCTTTCCCTTTCCATGGCTAATGTTAAACATTATATATTCAAATGAAATAAACCAACTAGGCTCCTAATTTAACAATTGTATTCGTATTACAGATGGCATACAAGTTTGCTATCAAGACACATGAAAGTTCACATGTTCCAGAAGGCATTTCTGCCAAAAAACGCATTTTGAAAAGAATATATATATATAAATTAAATGCCTGTCCTGTGAAGTAGTGACGTGCGACATATGCCTAGGTTCCGGAAACTGGTCACATTTTGTTGTGTTACAGACTGAATTTAAAATTGATTAAATCAATGTTTTCCTCACCCATCTACACACAATATCTGAAAATGACAAAATGAAAACATGATTTTCAAAATTTTAGCAAATAAATACAGAAATATTTAATTTACATAAGTATTCACACCCTTGAGTCAATACTTTGTAGCTTTGAGTCACCTTGGGTATGTCTGTATCAGCTTTGCGCATGTCGATTTGGGGATTTTCTCAAGCTCTGTTAATTTACACTGAACAAAAATATAATTTCAGAGATTTTACTGAAATACATTCATTTGGCCCTAATCTATGAATTTCACATGACTTGGAATACAGATATGCATCTGTTCGTCACAGATACCTTCAAAGAAAGGTAGGGGTGTGGATCAGAAAACCAGTCAGTATCAATTTGCCTCATGAAGCGCGACACATCTCCTTCACATAGAGTTGATTAGGTTGTTGATTGTGGCCTGTGGAATGTTGTCCCACACCTCTTACATGGCTGTGCGAAGTTGCTGGATATTGGCGGGGACTGGAACCTGCTGTCGTACTCGTCGATCCAGAGCATCCCAAACATGCTCAATTCGTGACATGTCTGGTGAGTATGCAGACTATGAAAGAACTGGGATATTTTCAGATACCAGGAATTGTGTACAGATCCTTGCGAAATGGGGCCGGGCATTATCATGCTGAAACATGAGGTGATGGCGGCAGATGACAGACGAGACACCGACAGACGAGACACTGACGTCATCAGAGCGCGACGTATGTTTGTTCTTGTTGAATGCTGTCGAACGCCGAAACTGTAACCTGTCGAACGCTGAAACCTGAACTTAAGAACTCGGTTTAAAAGCTGACAGTGTTTTTATATACTTTTATTTTATGTTGTATCCTGCGGCTCTGTTGGGCTAAATTGCTGTGAGCGCTGCTATCTGTCCCGGGATCCTGCCAGATTCTGTATAGGAGGAGAGACGCGAAAGCCCAGCTAGCCCTGCTGGCTCGGCGGTCTCAAATGGAGGCCGCTATTGAAAGTTTCCAACGCTGCAGGAGCTGCGTTTACTTTGCTTGGTCCCGGACAATGTGGACCGCGTTGACTTTCAATGTAGCAACTGCTTGCTTGCGGAGGACTACAGGAGCGAAGTAGCTACTCTTAGCAAACAAGTAGCAAACCTACATAAGCTACTGGGAATCCCACGGCCACCTACTTTTTCTTTTAATTCCACCCCAGTAGCCGGACGCCGCTCTGGTCTGGTGGATGTTTTTCCGCCGTGTCGGCTCTCCAAAGCCGACTGGATGGTGCATGGCAGGGTTCCATGATCCAAGACCAGCTCAGTTAATCCCTACCATTGTGACAATGAGTTGTCATAATGCTGCATCAAATGTATATGATCTTAGGGGCATTGGCAAACACAATGTAAGTAATTTAATTTATGTACCCCTAATTGTACCGAATACATCTGTTTATTCTACAGCTATTGTAAGCAGTAATCATGAGCCTATAAACCAGAGTTACACTGTTAGCACTGAGGCAGTGTGCAATAGTAGGAAGACCACTTTATGCAGCTCACCCTGCACTATCAGCTCCAATGTAAATAACATGAGTAAGTCTACCTCTGACAAGCTTCCAGTAAGGCATTAAAAACAATCAAGCAACCCAGAAAAGGGCTAAAATTTGCCCATATTAACATATGTAGCATAAGAAACAAGGTCCATGAAGTAAATAACTTGCTTGTAACACAGGACATTCATATTCTGACTATTTCTGAAATTCACTTAGATAATACCTTTGATGATACAGTGGTAGCAATACAAGGTTATAACATCTACCGAAAAAACAGAAATGCCAACGGAGGCTGTGTTGCAGGCTATATTCAGAACCTCATTCCTGTAAAGAATAGAGACGATCTGTTAAATACTGTTGAAGTAATATGGCTTCAGGTCCATCTGCCTCACCTAAAGCCCATTCTTGTGGGAAGCTACTATAGACCACCAAGTGCTAACAGTCAGTATCTGGATAGTATGTGATATCAACAGAGAAGTATATTTTCTGGGTGATTTAGGAGCAACCAGTAATGAGGAGCAACCAGATGCTGCACTTGACACATTTATGAAACTACTTATTCCAGTTACTAATAAGCATGCACCCATTTAGAAAATGACTGTTAAAACTGTTAAATCCACTTGGATTGATGAGGAATTGAAAAATTGTATGGTTGAGATGGATGAGGCAAAAGGTATGGCAATTAAGTCTGGCAGCCCAACTGATTGGCAAACGTACTGAAAATTAAGAAATCATGAGACTAAACTAAATAAAAAGAAAAATAAACTACACTATGAAACAAAGATAAATTATATAAAGAATGATAGTAAAAAGCTTTGGGGCACATTAAATAGAATTTTTTTGAAAAAAAAGGCCAACTCGGCTCTTTCATTTATTGAATCAGATGGCTCATTCATCACAAAGCCCACTGATATTGCAACTTCTTTAATTACTTTTTCTTTGGCAAGCAACAAATGCTGACACTACACATCCAAGTATATCTGACCAAATTATGAAAGACAAGAATTGTACTTTTGAATTCTGTAAATTCAGTGTGGAAGAGGTGAAAAAAGTATTGTTGTCTATCAACAATGACAAGCCACCACGGTCTGACAATCTAACAAAAAAATTACTGAGGATAGTAGCAGACAATATTACCACTCCTATTTGCCACATCTTCAATTTAAGCCTACTAGAGAGCATGTTCCCTCAGCCCTGGAGGGAAGCTAAAGTAATTCCGCTACCCAAGAATAATAAAGCCCCCTTTACTGGCTCAAATATCCGACCAATCAGCCTGTTACCAACCCTTAGTAAACTTCTGGAAAAAATGGTGTTTGACCAGATACAATGCTATATACAGTAAAATAATTTACAACAGAAATTCAGCATGCTTATAGGGAAGGACACTCAACAAGCACAGCACTTACACAAATGACTGATTATTGGCTGAGAGAAATTGATGATACAATGATTGTGGGGGCTGTCTTGTTAGACTTCAGTGCAGCTTTTGACATTATTGATCATAGTTTGCTGCTGGAAAAACGTATGTGTTATGGCTCTACACCCCCTGCTGTAATGTGGATAAAGAGTTACTTGTCTAACAGAACACAGAGGGTGTTCTTTAATGGAAGCCTATCAATTATAATCCAGCTAGAATCAGGAATTCCCCAGGGTAGCTGTTTAGGACCCTTGCTTTTTTAATTTTTTACTAACGACATGCCACTGACTTTGAGTAAAGCCAGAGTTTCTATGTATGTGGCTGACTCAACACTATACACCTCAGCTACTACAGTGACTGAAATGACTGAAACACTTAACCTCTTAGGGATCATTGGGGCGCTAATCCCGACACTACCCGGAAAAATGTAAGGCGCCAAACTCAAAATCCAAAAGTAGAATTATAAAACATTCATCAATATGCAAGTGTTGCATACTCTTCAAAAGCTTAGACTCTTGACAATCTCACAGCGTTGTCGGATTTCAAAAAGGCTTTACGGCGAAAGCAGAACATTTGATTGTCTGAGGACAGCGCCCCACATATTTTCTGCATTAGCATAATTTCATAACCAGCACAGGTCTCACAAAACACATAAAAAGAGCTAAAATAAATTGCTTACCTTTGATGATCTTCTGCTGAGGGCAATTCCGGACAGAAATTCCTCGGGTTTTCGCCTGCCATATCAGTTCTGTTATACTCACAGACATTATTTTAACAGTTTTAGAAACTTCAGAGTGTTTTCTATCCAATCGTACTAATTATGTGCATATCCTAGTTTCTGGGCCTGAGTGGCAGGCATTTTACTTTGGGCACGCCAGACTCTCCAAAACCGACACCACTGCTGCCGCTCCCTAACAAGTTAACAAAGAGCTGCAGTTAGTTTCAGAGTGGGTGGCAAGGAATAAATTAGCCCTAGATATTTCTAAAACTTAAAGCATTGCATTTGGAACAAAACACTCACTAAACCCTAAACCTCAGGTAAATATTTTAATAAATAATGTGGAAATTGAGCAAGTTGAGGTGACTAAACTGCTTGGAGTAACACTAGATTGTAAACTGTCATGGTCAAAACATATTGATGCAGTAGTAACTAAGATGGGGAGAATTCTGTCTTTAATAAAGCAATGATCTGCCTTCTTAACAACACTATCAACAAGGCAGGTCCTACAGGCCCTAGTTTTGTCGCACCTTGACTACTGTTCAGTCGTGTGGTCAGGTGCCACAAAAAAGGACTCAGGAAAATTTCAATTGGCTCAGAACAGGCAGCACGGCTGGCTCTTGTATGTACACAAAGAGCTAATATTAATAATATGCATGTCAGTCTCTCCTGGCTGAAAGTGGAGGAGAGATTGACTTCATCACTACTTTTCTTTATGAGAGGTATTGACATGTTGAATGCACCGAGCTGTCTGTCTAAACTACTGGCACACAGCTCGGACACCCATGCATACCCCACAAGACATGCCACAAGAGGTCTCTTCACAGTCCCCAAGTCCAGAACAGACTATGGGAGGCACACAGTACTGCATAGAGCCATGAATACATGGAACTCTATTCCACATCAAGTAACTGATGCAAACAGTAAAATTAGATTCAAAAAACAGATTAAAAAACACCTCATGGAACAGCGGGGACTGTGAAGCAACACAAACATTGGCACAGACACATGCATACACACACACATACGATAATATACGCACTACACATACACATGGATTTAGTACTGTAGATATGTGGTAGTGGTGGAGTAGGGGCCTGAGGGCACACAGCGTGTTGTGAAATATGTATTGTAATGCTGGACCTCAGGAAGAGTAGCTGCTGCTTTCTAAATTGGGTTAAGGTTGGGTGATTGTGGAGGCTAGATCATCTGATGCAGCACTCCATCACTATCCTTCTTGGTCAAATAGCCCTTACACAGCCTGGAGGTGTTTTGGGTCATTGTCCTGATGAATGTCTAAAATGAGTGATTGCTGAGATCCTGGTTGAAAACAGCAGAGGTGTATTTAGAGGGCAAGTTGGTCAGGATGATATCTATGAGAGTGCAAGTGTTTACAGATTTGGGGTTGTACCTGGTAGGTTCCTTGATAATTTGTGTGAGATTGAGGGAATCTAGCTTAGATTGTAGGACGGCCAGGGTGTTAAGCATATCCCAGTATAGGTCACCTAACAGTACGAACTCTGACGATAGATGGGGGGCAATCAATTCACATATGGTGTCCAGGACACAGCTGGGAGCTGAGGGGGGTTTATAACAAGCGGCAACAGTGAGAGACTTATTTCTGGAGAGATGGATTTATTAAAGTAGTAGCTCGAGCTGTTTGGGCATAGACCTGGATAGTAGGACAGAACTCTGCAAGCTATCTCTACAGTAGATTGCAACTCCGCCCCCTTTAGCAGTTCTAACTTGATGGAAAATGTTGTAATTGGGGATGAAAATTTCAGAATTTTTGGTGGCCTTCCTAAGCCAGGATTCATACGCGGCTAGGACATCAGGGTTGGCGGAGTGTGCTAAAGCAGTGAATAAAGCAAACTTAGGGAGGCTTCTGATGACATGCATGAACCCAAGGCTTTCCCGGTTACAGAAGTCAACAAATGAGAGTGTCTGGGGACACACTGGGCCTGGGTTAACCTCTACATCACCAGAGGAACAGAGGAGGAGTAGGATAAGGCTATAAGAACTGGTCGTCTAGTGCGTTCGGAACAGAGAGTAAAAGGAGCAGACTTCTGGGCATGGTAGGATAGATTCAGGGCATAATGCACAGACAAGGGCATGGTAGGGTGCGAGTACAGTGGAGGTAAACCTAGGCATTGGGTGTCGATGAGAGAGGCTGCATCTCTGGAAGTGCCAGTTAAGCTAGGTGCGGTCTCCGCATATGTGGGGGTGGAGCAAGGGAGCTAACGGAGGCATGTAAAGCGGGACTAGGGGCTCTGCAGTAAAACAAAACAATGAGAGCTACCCTAAACAACAGTATACAAGGCATATTGACATTAGAGGGAGGCATAAAGCAATCACATTGGGAGAACTAAGACAACAACAACAGGTAAATGGCGATGAATGGGCAGAGAGAGTCAGTTAGCTACACGCAGGGCCTGAGTTCGAGGCTGGGGCCGACAGATAAACAAAATGAAGTACCGTGTTAATGAACAGTCCAATAGGCATCAGCTGTGTAGCCGAGTGATCATAGGGTCCAATAATCAGCAATGAACAAAACAGAGAGCCGCTCGGCAGTCGTCGCTACGCTAGGCGAGCGGGAGACACGACGCTCAGAGAGCTAGCAGGCCGGGGCTAGTAGCTGGGTCCTCACCGACATCAACGACGCAGAGGCCGATTGAGAGCACATCGGCCGAACTACGTCAGCAGACCAGTCGTGATGGATCGGCGGGGCTCCGTGTCGACAGAGGGTCCAGGCCAATTGGCAAGAGAGGTGTTGTAGTTGGTGTACTTTGTTTGCTAGCCCGGGGAATGGGCCCAGCTCGAGGCTAACTGGTGCTTGCTTCTGGACAAGGGCGATAGCCACTCGGTAGCAGCTAGCTAGCTGTGATGATCCGGTGTAATGGTCCAGAGCTTGCAGCAGGAATCCAGTGATGTAGTGGGGGGAAAAAACAGTCCAATATGTTCCGGGCTGATATCGTGCTGTGCAGACTGGCGGATATTATCCGGGGTATCCGGGCTAAAGCGGCTGGTGTCTGTGCTAAAGGTAAAGACTGCTAGCAGTGGCTAACAATGACTAAATAGCTAGTAGCTAATTAGCTGGCTGGCTTCTGAAGGCTAGCTTCTGATGGTTCCGGTTATAAGGTCTAAAAAAAAATAGCAGATCCGTACCACTTTGCGTGAGGCGGATTGCAGGAAGGTATATTTAATTCGAAAATGGAAAAAGAGATTGAAATGTATACAGAAAAAATGAAAAAAGCTAAATATTTACACAGGACAAAAACAAACATGTCTTGCTGCTACGCCATCTTGGGTCTTTTTAATAACTCAGTGGGCTGTGTTCCCGGGGATCTAAGTGTTTGGGAGTGTGAGTTGGACGCAGATGTTACAATGAGTGATATAATATGGTCACATTTCATTTGCTCTATTAAACGTACCCTTTGGTATGATTTTGATAGCAACAGTGAATCTATTTAGTTTTTTAAGTGGAGTTCTCTCACCACCATTCTCCCGATAGCACATTGGTAATAGTCAGTGACAAATATCATGGTTCAACAGGGATGGACTAAACTCCCTAGATGGGCTTTAGGTAGACAGATCAATTCTCCAGTAGGAGGTGCTGCCCAGCCTATTGTTTTTTTCTGACAGTGGTTATAACATCTGACGTTGTTTTAAAGGTACAAATTCAACATATTTTATACTTTGTCATATTTTAAGGTTTGTCTATGTTGAAATTTGTTTACCATGATGACATAATCCTGTGGTTAAAATTTCAACCACAGGATTATTTTTCACATAGATTCCACGTCACAATACGTTGACAAATTATGTTGAAACAACATTGATTCAACCAGTTTGTGCCCAGTGGGGTTGTGTAGTTCATTAGTTGAACAGCAATCTTACCTGCCCTTTTTGTTTTGTTGTCTTCTCTCTCTCCCTGTAGGCTTGACTCCTTCTAAAGCCCCAATGGAGCAGGATGTGGAGAGTCCGGCAATCATCATCCGAAAGCCCAAGCTACCCAAGCAATCCTATGAGGACCTGCCCAAGCAGCTGGTGGACCAGGTGCGGGCAAAGAGGAAGATTCAGCGGTACGTCCGTAAGGATGGCAAGTGTAATGTCCACCATGGCAACGTTCAGGAGACCTATCGCTACCTAACGGATATCTTCACCACACTGGTGGACCTCAAGTGGAGGTTCAACCTCTTCATCTTCGTCTTGGTGTACACAGTGACGTGGCTCTTATTCGGCTTCGCGTGGTGGCTCATCGCCTATGTTCGTGGCGACCTGGAACACATAGGGGACAACCAGTGGACTCCCTGTGTCAATAACCTCAACGGGTTTGTCTCAGCCTTTCTCTTCTCCATAGAGACGGAGACCACCATAGGGTATGGCTATAGGGTTATAACAGACCAATGCCCAGAGGGGATCCTTCTGCTGTTGATTCAGTCGGTGCTGGGGTCCATAGTTAATGCCTTCATGGTGGGCTGCATGTTTGTTAAGATCTCGCAGCCCAAGAAGCGGGCGGAGACGTTGGTGTTCTCTACCAACGCTGTCATCTCCGTGAGGGATGGCCGGCTGTGCCTGATGTTCAGGGTGGGGGACCTTCGGAACTCGCACATCGTGGAGGCCTCCATCAGGGCCAAGCTGATCAAGTCTAAGCAGACCAAGGAAGGGGAGTTCATACCCCTCAACCAGACAGACATGAACGTGGGTTATGACACAGGGGACGACAGGCTCTTCCTGGTGTCCCCGCTCATCATCTGTCATGAGATCAACCAGAACAGCCCCTTCTGGGAGATCTCCCAAGCCCACCTTGACAAAGAGGACCTGGAGATCGTGGTCATTCTGGAGGGCATGGTGGAGGCTACAGGTAAGCAGCGTCAAACATATAAATTACAGGTTTAATTAATCCATTTTTTCGTTCACTTAGTTTCCTTATTACAGATTTCCCCTTGTTAAACTGAAACTTTTCTGCAGTTTGATAATACATATTTAATTTGTGTGTGGGTGTTGTATTAGCTATGACAATAATTAGAGTAATTTTATACAGTAGCAAAGACCATGCTCATCGTCCAGTCATATGTTACCACTGATTTGCATTAGTAGTTAATGGATTATGCAGAAGTGAACAAGGATGTTTCATCTCTTATTATAATAATGCATTCATGTGTGCTTGTCTCCTCTTCTTTTCTTCTTACCTTGTTTTCCACTGAGGTTTGAGAGGGAGTCATTGAAAGGCATGAGGGAAAACAGACAAGGTGATATAATTTATGTGCACATGGACAGATTATGAAATCATAGGCCCGGGGCTTTTTTTTTATATAGTTGATTCACTGTTGAAGAAGAAGAACCTTTATAATAAAGCCATAATAACATTTGCGATGTGGCATAGGCTACAGTTGAGCAAGGCATTTTTAGGATTTCCACACATGTGGAACATTTGTAAGCAGGGTCTCCCCCAAAAATGTGCCTTTTAAAAAACGCATTTCATGCAATTCTATGTCATTTACATGACAGAAGACATTAGCTGAATCTTTTTTAATACCACACAAATGACCGAAATCAGTGTCTACTCTGACAAACTGAGATCAATCTGGTCTTGAATTCTAACAAACAATAGCCCAGGCCAATGAAGCAATACACAGCAGAAGCCATAGGCTACTACTCATGGTAATGGCCGATGCGCTCCTCTTGGCAATCGCATATCTCAAGATGAGGTACTTTGAAAAACAGTGCTGCTGTTTGCAAAATAATGGGAGTTGTTGAGAAAAATGTATTATATTAGTTCTACAGACAGATTAGCCTTCTCTTTTTTTTGCTTTCCAAACTGTATGTTTTTCCAGCAATGGTATTTTGACATTTGAAAAGGGTAAACAGACAGCCGCAACCAAACATAGAAATATAATCCATAGATGGCAGTTCCCATTCAAGTCAGGACTGACAGCCATTGCTAGTGTACCCATGACTTTAACACCAGGGTAAGTGGTCCCAAAACCCTTCTATGGATTATATGTCTATGCCCAACAAGCTGTATATTTGGCGCGAATGCTGCCCAAATTCCAGGCCTTCCCGACTGTAGGCAAAATAAAGGAAACATATGAGTAAATGAGGGATACAAAGTTTATGTTATGGTGTGTGGGGTGCATTTTCCTGGCATGGTTTAGGTACACTGGCTGTTCCGGCATCTCATTGTGGCCCAACACCCTTTTAAGACACTTTACGTTGGTGTTTCCTTTATTCTGACAGTTACCTGTATGTGCTGCTTGTGATCAAATTTTATCCACAGTTATTTTTGAGAAACTATTGATCCTCTGTGGATAAATTATGCTATCTGGTGTATTTTGAACATTGAGAGTGAGCTCCTATGGTTGGATAAAAAATTATATCAATAATAAAACATTATAAAAAATATGTACTTTTTTGGGGGGCCCCCTGGGCCCAGCCCCTGGCTCACACAATTAACCAATCACATTTATTATACAGTTTATTTTTTTTATTTGTATTAATCAGTTACACAATCAAGGCAGTGCCCCCCGGTTACCCACGTGAGCCCCCTACCTCCTCTCCACCCATCTACCAGAGCGGCAGCAGGCAGCAGAAAGCTGTCTATACTCATTGATAGCGGGCTCCTGAATCGTTCTGTGGTTTGTGGTTGCATTAAAAAAATTAAATAAAATTTAAAAAATAATAAATATATATATATATATATATACTACTTATCCAATATATACTGTATAATATATACTGTCTATATGTTTTATTTCTTAATTTTTTTGCTGCCTCTTGGGCCCCCCACGGGCCTGACCCCATGGTCTTCAGTCCCGGTAAGCCACTGCATTAATCCGGCCCTGTATGTGCACCATGGGGTTGCCCCACAGCCCTTTGTTAGGTTATCAGCTGCACAAAAAGCTTATTGTGCGGGAGATGCAAAAAAGATCAGACGTTATTACCAATAGGAAAAGGCTGGTGCATCCCTGGTTGTGTAACCACATGGACCATTGTAAGCACTGTCTGCAGACACTTTTGCATGAATACACAAGCAGTAAAGACTGTTCAGTGTGGAATAAAACTAAGAGGCACAGTGCAGCCAGCCAGGTGTTACAGGTTACAGATAGAACAGATTTCTTTCCTTTGGCATTTATATGAAAAGACATACACTTATTACACACACAAACTATTTAACACAAACATACACACATTGTGAGGTGAATATGTTTTTCTTGCCTCAAATTGCTATTTGTTGGTTGGTCTAGCTTTGCAGCATTTGATTTGGCTTGAGTTGGCAATGCCTTTCCAGAATTCCAGACTAATTATTTCCAGAATTGTGCATCTTGCTAGAAGACAATTTTATCCTGTTGTTGGGAGGAACTCAAATTATTTTTCTTTGAAGGTTATGTTTACCTTGAGTCTCCTTGACTCTCACTCAGACAAAACAAAACCTTGAAGCAAGACATGGTTGTCAGAATAAACAGAACACAGACACGCATTTCATAAATTAAAACACTGTTTCATAGGAGCTGCAGCAAGGATTTGCTAAGGCTAAGTGACTTTGTCTTTTCAGAGGCAGCAGAAAAGCAGCTAAGTGACTTGATGGGGTGAGAAGCAGGTCTCCACGCGTGCTTCGGCCTGTGAATTCTCATGTTGAGTTAGTGAGGTAACATTAATGTGACTGAGTCACTCTCTATCAGGCACAGAGGGCCTTCCACTGCACAGCTCCGACGCAACACATCACACAGGGACCTACTGTAACAGGGAAGCCCTGAAGAGGGATAGACACGATTGAATTTGGCAGCTTGTCAGAGGCTGTGCACACACATTCAAAACACAGGGCCTTGTTTAACATTTTTGCCAACAAAATGCCAATACACTAAGGACATTTGTATTCAGGATTTTTTCTGGAACAATATTTCTGTAGATGGCATCCCTGAAAAGCGATTCTAAAGGTACCTAAGCATTGCAGGGTGTAGGGTGTCGTACTGTATGGCGTGTGACTGCGCTTGTGTGATTTGAGCTAAAGAGTAAGACAATTGAGCAGAAGAGTAAGGTCTGTTTGTTACACATTATCATGCAAAGCAGGAAGTGTGCTTGTTTGTCTGTAAATCACATTAGATTTTTGCATTGTGTTCCAGGGAAAGTCTGATTGCAACTTTCTATTTTAAATCGCACAGGGTGCAGTGAGAGTTTGTCTGGCCTTGCTGTAATGTGAGAAATCATTGCACTGCAGTTTCTGTGACGATACTGTTGTTTTTTTGTAGAACAGAAAGAAAAACCTAAGAAAAAGGGCATTTGATAATGGGAGCTCGAATGCATCCACTCAAAACAGGCCCATTTAAAGGTTGGGTCAAAGAGTAAACTAGAAATGATCCTGCTAAGAAACTGCTCTGAGCGATATCTGTCCCCAGCTTCTTGACTCATCCTGTTGCTCTCTGGCTTGTTTCTGGAGAGCAGGCCAAACAAATCAATTATTTTCCTCTGTCTTCCAATTTCCTCCTTTCTTGTCTTTGTGGCCGATATGAGAAGATACATGTCAATTAGTCAAAGGAGCGAAGCCGTTTTGAAAGCAGGTTGGCATATTGGGATGACTCATGTACTGGAGGCAGCTCTGCTGGCACAACCACAAAGTAATAAAATCAGATTTTAAACCTAACCCATACCTTAACCCTAACCTTAACCACACTGCTAACATTATGCCTAACCCTAACCTTATATTAACACCCAAAATAAACATTTTGTGTTCATACATTTTTATGATACAGTGACTTGCGAAAGTATTCACCCCCCTTGGCATTTTTCCTATTTTGTTGCCTTACAACCTGGAATTATGTTGTATCATTTGATTTACACAACATGCCTACCACTTTGAAGACGCAAAATATTTTATATTGTGAAACAAACAAGAAATAAAACAAAAAACAGAACTTGAGCGTGCATAACTATTCACCCCCCCAAAGTCAATACTTTGTACAGTAGAGCCACCTTTTGCAGCAATTACAGCTGCAAGTCTCTTGGGGTATGTCTCTATAAGCTTGGCACATCTAGACCATTCTTCAAGGTAAAACTGCTCCAGCTCCTTCAAGTTGGATGGGTTCCGCTGGTGTACAGCAATCTTTAAGTCATACCACAGATTCTCCATTGGATTGAGGTCTGGGCTTTGACTAGGCCATTCCAAGACATTCAAATGTTTCCCCTTAAACCACTCAGGTGTTGCTTTAGCAGTATGCTTAGGGTCATTGTCCTGTTGGAAGGTGAACCTCCGTCACAGTCTCAAATCTCTTGGAGAGTGAAACAGGTTTCCCTCAAGAATTTCCCTGTATTTAGCGCCATCCATCATTCCTTCAATTCTGACCAGTTTCCCAGTCTCTGCCAATGAAAAACATCCCCACAGCATGATGCTGCCACCACCATGCTTCACTGTGGGGATGGTGTTCTCGGGGTGATGAGAGGTGCATCCTCTGGTTTGCACCAGACATAGCGTTTTCCTTGATGGCCAAAAAGCTCAATTTTAATCTCATCTGACCAGAGTACCTTCTTCCATATGTTTGGGGAGTCTCCCACATGCCTTTTGGCGAACACCAAACGTGTTTGCTTGTTTTCTTCTTTAAGCAATGGCTTTTTCTGGCCACTCTTCCGTAAAGCCCAGCTCTGTGGAGTGTACGGCTTAAAGTGGTCCTATGGACAGATACTCCAATCTCCGCTGTGGAGCTTTGCAGCTCCTTCAGGGTTATCTTTGGACTCTTTGTTGACTCTCTGATTAATGCAGTCCTTGCCTTGTCCGTGAGTTTTGGTGGGTGGCCCTCTCTTGGCAGGTTTGTTATGGTGCCATATTCTTTCAGTTTTTTAATAATGGATTTTATGGTGCTCCGTGGGATGTTCAAAGTTTCTGATATGTTTTTATTACCCAACCCTGATCTGTACTTCTCCACAACTTCGTCCCTGACCTGTTTGGAGAGCTCCTTGGTCTTCATGGTGCCGCTTGCTTGGTGGTGCCCCTTGCTTAGTGGTGTTGCAGACTCTGGGGCCTTTCAGAACAGGTGTATATATACTGAGATCATGTGACAGATCATGTGACACTTAGATTGCACACAGGTGGACTTTATTTAACTAATTATGTGACTTCTGAAGGTAATTGGTTGCACCAGATCTTATTTAGGGGCTTCATAGCAAAGGGGGTGAATACATATGCACGCACCACTTTTCCGTTTTT
>QNTS01000061.1:99595-177095 GCA_003317085.1 Hucho hucho | reverse complement strand
ACTTTGTCCTCATCTTGGCATTCTGTGGTTTGATGGCTTAAAAGGTAATCTGTGGTACCACCTGTACATGTTGGTAAACTAATCTTGCACGTAGACTAAACAATAACTACAGCTACTCCCCTCCAATACTACTTTCCCAAAGCAATTACTGCCTTTTGTCTGACCCCTGTAATTAGCTCAACATTTAGAAAAAAGTGATGCACTTTTCACCCTGCCCCAAACCCCCCAGCTGTGAAGGGCTTTGGGCAGAAGGGGGCACACAGTATTCTGCCATTAAGAAATGGTCTGATATCAAACTCTTGGTTCAGACCTCTAGGAGACATGGTACACAAATGGTGAATCCAATACAATTCTCTTCTCAATAATAGATTATCAGTATCTCTCCCCCACCTAGGAGTCTTAACATGTTCGATGCCAATGTATCTCAAAGAGCTAATGTTGTGACGAGCCTCCATGAAATGCAGTCCTGATATTACTCCTGTGTTCTGCTATCCTTGTTTTTCAGAGCTCATTTTGTTTTTCCTAGACCACAAATACAGTTGATCAGGTACATCACATTTTTTGTGGAACGTGATGCCCTTAATCTTAATGGCCTTTCCCGTAATAGGGTGAGAGTAACACCACACTGGGTTTTAGAAAGAAATCTACAAAGCAGAAATATGTTCAGTCAATGAGCCAATGGAGGCCACAACAGGTCTCCCTGGTGGCTTATCCAGTAGTTTGTGGATTTTGGTAAGGCATGAATAATGCTCCTGATTGGACGGTCTACTTTCATGAACTCATATTATTTTCGCATAATGTCTCCACTTTCCACAAGAGACTTCAGCTTGCAGTGAATCTCATGTTTGAACAGTGGTGTGGGGTCACGTGACAATTTCTGATAGAAAGTGGTGGTGTTCAATTGTCCCCGGATCTCATTCACATAGTCATCACTGTTTAACAACACCACAGCTCCACCCTTGTCTGCATTATGTACTATCAAAGTGGAATAATTTTTTTAAACATACAATGCTGGTCTCTGTTTAGGGAGATTATTGTATTCTTGAAATGTATTCTCATTTTAATATTCTTAATCATCTTTTTCCACCAATCTGCAGTATGTTTCTAGGGAGGGATATCTGTATCTGGGCGGGATAAAAGGTGGATTTGGCTCGAAAAGGGGTATTCGTTCTGGGGGAAATGTAATTCTCTATTGTGTCACCCATAGTCTGAACACTCGTCTCACCCATACTTGACACATCCACATTTGGTCTGTTATCATTCATGGGACAAAATAGCTCCTTAAGTCTTAATGTATGAAATAACTTCTGAAACTCTATTGTGGTGTCAAAGTCATTACATGATGCAGTGGGGATGAAAGATAAACCCTTACTCAAGGCCAACTCACATGAGTGGTGATGGGATGTGAAGAAAGGTTAATCACACTCAGGCATTCTGACTGCGTGTCCAATAGCGGCCTTGCTCCTCTGTTCTTCTTGCCCCTCCGGCACTTCTTCCACGTCCGCGGTGCTGCTGACCCCTGTTGGGCCATTGAGGGTATCCTCTTCCCCCTCGCTTGCGTCTTAAAAAGGATCCACTCCCATGAGAATCATAGCTGTAATCCGAATCTTCATCAAGAGAGGATGCACTTAAGTGTGGAGGTAGGGTAACCTGTTTTGGGTAGTCTCTGACATCACTGGGTGTCCTCGATGTGGATTCCCTCTCCACAGATACACCTCATTCTGTTCATAGTCATTGGAGTGCTGCTCAAACTTCTTAATCTTCCTCGCTCTGATGTCCTGCTCTTGGTCATTCTTGAATTTCAATAGTGTGCTCTCCATATTTGTGCAACCAGTTTACTATGCCCCGACAGATGGGGACACGCACCGTGCACGAGTGCACAGGGCATCAGTCTTTCTAATCTCTACATGTTGAGGTAACTACAGGGGTCAGGCAATCAATCACATTTATTTAGAAAGCCCTTTTTACACCAACAGATGTCACAAAGTGCTTATACAGAAACCCAGCCTAAAACCCCAAACAGCAAGCAATGCAGATGTACTGTAGAAGCACAATGGCTAGGAGATAATCCCTAGAAAGGCAGGAAGCTAAGAAGAAACCTAGTGAGGATCCATGCTATTTTGACTGTGCCGGGTGAAGATTATAAGAGTAAATGGCCATTAAAGACAGATCGTTCTTCAAGATGTTCCAACGTTCACAGACGACCAGCAGGGTCAAATAATAATCACTGTGGTTGTAGAGGGTGCAACAGCTCAGCACCTCAGGAGTAAATGTCAGTTGGGTTTTCATAGCCGAGCATTCAGAGGTCGAGACAGCAGGTGCGGTAGAGAAGGAGAAAAAGGGAGAGAGTCGAAAACAGCAGGTCTGGGACAATGTAGCATATCCGGTGAACAGGCCAGAGTTCCATAGCCGCAGGCAGAACAGTTGAAACTGGATCAGCAGCACGAACCGGTGGATGGGGACGGGGACATCCAGGAGTCATCAGGCCAGGTAGTCCTGATGCATGGTCCTTAGGCTCAGGTACTCCGGGAGGGGAGAGAAAGAGAGCGAGAGAGCGAGAGAATGAGAGAATGAGAGAGATGGTAGAATTAGAGGGAGCATACTTAAGTTCACACAGGACACCAGATAAGTCAGGGGAATTTTACCAGATAGGACAGACTGACCCTAGCCTCCTGGCACATAAAGCATAAATTCTATAGGCTGAGACAGGGGGGGTCAGGACACTGTGGCACTGTGAGACGATATCCCTCTAGTGTTGTCTGGGGGTATCAACAGACTACCAACTTACTACCCTGAGACAAGGCTGACTATAGCCCACAAATATCTCCTCCACCGCACGAGCACGAGAGGGGCGCAAAATCGGACAAGAAGGTTACGTCAGTGACTCAACCCACTCAAGTTGAGTATAGCGGAAAAAAAGCCTGGCACGATGTGACGCACCCCTCCTAGGGACGGCATGGAAGATAACTTGTACTAGTTTTATTTGATTTGTAAGCCAGTGACTCAGCCCCCTTAATAGGGTCAGAGGCAGAAAATCCCAGTGGAGAGAGGGGAGCCGGCCAGGCAGAGACAGCAAGGGCAGTTCACCACTCCAGTGCCTTGCCGTTCACCTTCGCACCCCTGGGCCAGATTGCACTCAATCATAGGACCTACTGAAGAAACTAGTCTTCAGTTAAGATTTAAAGGTTGAGACCGAGTCTACGTCTCTCACATGAATAGGCAGACCATTCCATAAAAATGTAGCTCCAGAGGAGAAAACTCTGCCTCCAGCTGTTTGCTTAGAAATTCTAGGGACAATAAGGAGGCTTGCGTCTTGTGAACGTAGGGTACGTGTAGGTATGTACGGCAGGACAAAATCATAGCGATAGGTAACAGCAAGTCCATGTAATGCTTTGTAAGTTAACAGTAAAACCTTGAAATCAGCCCTAGCCTTAACAGGAAGCCAGTGTAAAGAGGCTAGCACTGGAGTAATATGATAACATTTTGTGGTTCTAGTCAAGATTCTAGCAGCCGTACTTAGCACTAGCTGAAGTTTATTTAGTGCTTTATCTGGGTAGCCAGGGTGTAGAGTACTGCAGAAGTCTAATCTAGAAGTGATAAAAGCATGGATTAGCTTTTCTGCATCATTTCTGGACAATATGTTATGATTTTTGCAATGTTACTGTCAAGGCTCAGGAGAAGACCCAGAAGCAGATAGTTTCGAAGTAACAAAAGTTTATTACAAAAACAAGGGGGACAGGCAAACGACAGGTCAAGGGCAGGCAGAGGTCAGTAATCCAGAGCAGAGTCCGAAAGGTACAGAGCGGCAGGCAGGCTCAGGGTCAGGGCAGGCAGAGGTCAGTAATCCAGGGAGGTGTGACAAGGTACAGCACAGCAAGCAGACTTAGGGTCAGGACAGGCAAAATGGTCAAAACCGGGAAAACTAGATAACAGGAACTAGAGAAAGACAGGAGCAAGGGAAGAACACTGGTACACAGGTATAAATACATTGGGGATAATGGGGAAGATGGGAGACACCTGGAGGGGGGAGACAATCACAAAGACAGGTGAAACAGATCGGGGTGTGACAGTACCCCCCACCCCCCCTCCCTAGGGGCGCCACCTGGCGTCCTACCTGGGCGCATACCTGGTTGACTGGGGTGCTGGCACTGGAACTCAGCGATGAGGCCTGGGTCCAGGATGTCCCTAGCGAGGACCCAGCACCTCTCCTCCGGGCCATAACCCTCCCAGTCAACCAGGTACTGGTTCGACCTGCCCCGCGGTCGAACCTTCAGGAGGCGCCTCACCGTGTACGCCGGTTGGCCGTTGATGAGATGGGGAGAGAGGTGGGCCTGGAAACAGGAGACAAAGGGCTGTGAGACATAGGTTTAATCCTAGACACATGAAAAGTGGGATGTATACGGAGGATACGGGGCAACAGAAGACGAACAGCAGAAGGGCAAATAATCTTGGAGATGTAGATAGGGCCGATAAAACAGGGGGGGAAAGTTTGCGCGACTACACCCGGAGGGGCAGATCTTGAGTGGACAGCCATACCCTCTGCCCGAGACGATACCGGGGAGCCTGGAGGTAGTCTTGAGATAAGCCGACCGGGCTCTCTTCCTGGTATGGCGACAGCAGTGGATAATCATCTAGGCCGAGGGTATGCCGACCTCTTCCTATTTCTCCAGGAAGAGCAGGGGCTGATAACCCAGGGAACACTTGAAAGGCGAGAGCCCGTTGGCAGAGCAGGGGAGGGTGTTGCGGGCGATTTCAACCCACACGAGTTGCTGGCTCCAGTTAGTGGGGTTGGCGGAGACAACCGGTTCATGAATGTCAGGATGGCGGGGTTACCATCAGATGGGCGGAGACCCGTGACGAAGTCCAGGGCCATGTGAGACCAGGGATGGTGAGGGACAGGCAGTAGTTGAAAGAGACCAGCCGGAGCTTGCCGAGGAGTCTTGTTCTATGCACAAAATATGCAGGCGGGGACGAACGCGGAGACGTCTGGAACCATGGTAGGCCAGGAAAAGCGTTGCCGGCCAAGGTCAGACGGGAAACCGGGTGGCAGGTAAGCCTGGAGGAGTGGGCCCACTCCAGGACCGAGGGGCAGACAGTGTCAGGAACAAACATCTGGTTATCTGGGCCCCCATGGGGTTCGGCTGGGAACGCTGCGCCTCACAGACCTGCTTCCTTATTCCCCACCTGTGTGCCGTTGCCAGGCACAAGGTGGGAAAGATGGTCTCGGGGTCCGAGGGTGAGGGTGTAGCCGCGTGACAGCGCATCCGGCTACCCGGTCGGTAGCTTGCCTAGAATTGAGACGCTTGGCTGTGTGAAGATATTCCAGGTTCTTGTGATCCGTCCACACAATGAACGGATGTTTCGCCCCCTCCAACCAGTGTCTCCACTCCTCCAACACCAAATTCATCGCGAGAAGCTCACGATTCCCCACATCGTAATTCCTCTCCATGGCATTGAGGTGATGGGAGAAGAAGGCGCAGGGATGTAACTTGAGGTCCAGGGCAGAACTCTGGGACAGGATGGCCCCCACTCCGACATCCGAAGCATTGGCCACGAACTGACGGGACGTGTCAGGATGAACCAATATGGTAGCTGTGGTGAAGCGGTGCTTGAGGTCCCGGAACGCCCGGTCAGCAGCTGGGGACCACGTAAACAAAACCTTGGGAGAGGTGAATGCAGACAGTGGGGAAGCCAGGGTGCTGTAACCCTGGATAAAGCGACAATAAAAGTTGGCAAATCCCAGCAAATGTTGCAGCTGCACTCTGGACGTAGGCTGGGGCCAATCCACCACCGCGCTCACCTTCCCAGGATCCATCTGTACATTCCCTGCAGGGATGATGTAACCAAGGAAGGAGATGGTGGAGCGATGGAATATGCATTTCTCCGCATTCACAAAAAGCTGGTTCTCCAGGAGTGGGAAAAATGTGGATGTCGTCGAGGTAGACCAAGACGAACCGGTTCAACATGTCACGGAGAACGTCATTAACCAGGGCCTGGAACACAGCTGGGGAGTTGGTAAGGCCAAATGGCATGACCAGATATTCGTAGTGACCGCTGGCCATGTTGGAGGCAGTCTTCCACTCGTCCCCTACCTGTATCCACACGAGGTGGTAGGCGTTCCGCAGGTCCAACTTGGAGAAAACAGTGGCCCCCTGGAGCGGCTCGTAGCTCGAGGCGATGAGTGGTAGCGAGTAGCGGTTCTTCACCGTGATGTCATTGAGGCCATGGTAGTCGATGCACGGCGAGGGAGGCAGAAGGATGGATACACCCTGCAGCTAGAGAGTCCTCGATGTAGGTCTCCATAGCTTTGGTCTCCGGACCCGACAGAGACTACAGTCGTCCCCGGGTTGGTGTGGTGCCTGGGAGAAGGTCGATCCCTCAGTCATAGGGTTGGTGCGGAGGGAGTGAAGTGTCCCAGGCCTTACTGAAAACCTCTCGGAGGTCCTGGTACTCCGCAGGAATGGCAGACAGGTCCGGGGCAACTTCCGAGCCCACAGGAAGACGTTCCGGGGCAGGCTGCGCTGACTTCAGACAATGGGCATGGCAGAATGGGCTCCAGCCCATGATGGCACCAGCAGTCCAGTCTATGAGGGGATTGTATCGCTGGAGCCAAGAGAATCCCAATACCTGAGGGAATCTGAGGAGACTTAATTAGCATGAATTGGATTGCCTCGTTGTGGTTCCCTGACACTCGTAGGTTGATGGGAGGGGTATTGTGGGTGACCCGGCCTATTGTGGGTGAACATCCATGCAAATGGAGAGGGGCTGAGTGGGGATGCCCAGCTCAGACGCCAGGGTAGCGACCATAAAACTCTCATTGGCCCCAGAGTCGATGAGTACCTTGGAGAGATTTCAACTGGTTTCCCCACAGCAGGACGGCATGGAAAGGGGTGCGAGTAAGGAGAGAGGAAAAGTTCTCCGTATGGCCCACCAGAGTATTCGTCAGAGGACACGAAATGACCAGTAGTCCCGCAATACAGGCAACTCTTCGTGTGGAGCCGGTGTAGACGTTCGGCTGGGGACAGCCTAGCTCTGCCTAGTTGCATCGGCTCTGGAAGCAGTGAATCGTCAAACTTCAGAGACTCTCGGGGAAACTCGGTAGCCTCGGGTACTCTCGGGCAAATTTTGGGCCTTTACCATGTCTAATCAAAATGTACAGCTGTGTATCATCCGCATAGCAGTGAAAGTTGACATTGAGTTCCCCAATGACATCACCAAGAGGTTGAATATATAGTGAAAACAATTGCGGTCCTAAAATGGAACTTTGAGGACAACCCATCCACAGAGACTAACTGATATCTTTCCGAAAGTTAAGATCTAAACCAGGCAATAACTTGTCCGTGTAGGCCAATTAGGGTTTCCAATCTCTCCAAAAGAATGTGGTGATCAACGGTGTCGAAAGCGGCACTAAGGTCTAGGAGCACAAGGACAGATACACAGCCTTGGTCTGACACCATTATAAGGTAATTTACCACATTCAGTCTCAGTGCAGTCTCAGTACTATGATGAAGTCTAAAACCAGACTGGAGCGTTTCGTATACGTAATTTATGTCTTCAGGATGGCAGTGAGTTGCTACACAACAGCTTTTTATAAAATGTTTGAGAGAAATGTGAGATTCAAGGGAAGTCATTGTATTGGGAAAGTTGAAGGCGAGTAGCTGATATTGTGTAGACTACATACAAGACCAGATTTACCAACATGGACAGGTGGTACCATAGGTGACATTTGAAACCATCAATTCACTCCCTCCCCCCCTAATTCAAAGGTACTACTATACTACACTTTGGAAAAAGAGGTGCGATGTGGTCTTTGTGAGGCCAGACTCAAAGTTGAATAATTGTTCTAGTGTACCATGCACTGTGTGTTATTGTGGCATTGGCCTATATAGCATGCTCGGCTGAAGTAATTGTAGACGGACAGTCGTAGCGGTGCCTTGTCATTCAGCCCAAGGGCCTGTACAGGCCGAAGCAGCAGTGACGTAAAAGAGAATGTTCCGGGTGAGAGGGGAGGGGTCACAAGGTTGTGGAAGGCATGATGCGAATCAGGAACAGCTTGTGGCCATTTTCACGGCTGACCTGTTCCATCATATGAGGGCTGTTAGTGTACAGTACGCAACACAAACACATATACACATGCATCCACAGCAGGATGAGCAAACTGTGTGGTTATGTGTCTGCCAGACATTCATGTTCCAGGTTTGTCTTTCACCCTCCCCGCGCACGCGCACGCACACGCGCACACACACACACACACACACACACACACAGTACATAGTGTTTCTGGGAATAACACTCTCCATACGGAAGCAGGCCAACTAGTTGTTTATGCGATGAGTTATACTTTTGAATATTCTGTCCATTAAACATTTTGCCAAGAGTCTTGATGATCATCCAGGTGCTTCCAGGTGCTTTTTGGCAAACTTGATTCAACCTTTTGGATGACATGGGTCCCATTATGCCTGGCGAAAACCAATGGCCTGCACTGGTACTTATGGCCTGCACTGGTACTTATGGCCTGCACTGGTACTTATGGCCTACACTGTGAGCCCTCTTTTAATGATGTCTAAGTTTTAGGCCCCCATCTCAAGGCTTCACGTCCTCTGTAGCCCACTCCCCTGCCTGAACTAAAAACAGAGTGATTGGTACAGTTTCAGGATCAGGAGGGGGCTTTCTGAAGCAGAGTAATTGCTAGGTCTGAATACACAACAAATTGCTGTTCTCCATTTAATTTGTCCCAAACAGTTTATATGTATATCCGATTCGACTCCTTTGCATGTCTTCAATGAAAACATTATTAAAGTGTTGTAGCCCGTGAAATGTTGTACTGTGTGAAACGGAATTAGAAGAAAAGCTCTGACTGCTTTTGTCATTTCGGGTATGACATGAAAGAAAACAACATTTTGTAATGTTGGATAATTAGAATTATATCACTTCTTTTACATTTTCTGTAAATTCATACTTTTTTGGGCTGGGTTGTAGTTTTTGAAACCTATGTGTTAGAGCTCATAGCATCAGGTTTTCTTCAGCATCCATGTTGCTAGAACCCTGAAGGTACGCCGTATCGTTTCGGCAGCGCACCAGCTGCTCATTGGAGCTGCACATTTTCAGCATCATCAGCCAAATGAAACTGCAGTACGAGATGTACCAGTCCTTCCTTCTCTACCATGATACAGACACACACACACTCTTGATATAGTCCTTTATACCGTCTCTTCGCTTTACTCAATATCCCGTTGATGGATTTGCTCCAAAACACCAATTATTTTTTTATCGTATGTTCATTACGATACCTTGCTGACCTCCCTCGACATTTTAAATCTGAATAATTGGGCCATTTTGATGCCCTGCAGCATTGCACGTGTCAAAGGGGCTGGTTAGTCATGACAACTGTCTTGGGACATTGCTTGTCATTCAGTGTTAGTTTAACGGTTTCTAATTAGGATGTCTTATGAAACCTGACGGATCAGAAAAAAAACTTAACTCACAGCTGTAGGCAAAATGAGGTTAATGATTATAGGCTCTTCTTCTTGTGTAAGAATTACTGTTTAAAGTCTTTCATCTAATGTTTTAGAAGTTCCCCTTCTAAAACAGTTCTCCTTCTAAAACACCCGAAAAAAAATATTTTTAACAGCCAACTTGAAATTTCTCTAATTCTGTTCTCTAAGAATTTAGCTTTCTGTTGTAATGAGGCAAGGAATTCAGATACTTTCTAGAGTAATTATTAACATGTCATTATATTTGACCCAACAAATTATTAATTTAAGTAGTGAGAAAGCTGTTTTCCTTGAGAAATATATTAGAGGACGGCTTCACTTACCCTACACACAGAGCCTAGCAGCACCATTCATTCTAATGGGACAATAACATCTGGGCAATGTGCTTGGGGTACAATTACAGTGTACTGCTGCATAAAATGTAAAATGGTTAGTGGCTATGTTCATAAGAGTTATTAATAGTCTCTGTACTGTATGTTCAATACATCAACCCTTCCTGAGTGTTGGGTGGACTGGATAGGGCTGTATATATTATTGAGTGCTCAGTTTTCTACAGCTATAGTGTCCAACTGTATTGACATTTAATAACTTACTCCCAACACATACGGCCCTAGCCAGAGATCGCCGATGCTAACACCTAACAATGATATGATAACATGATATAACATTATTGCTGGTAGACCTGTGTCATTATATTGTAATGACTCTGACATTGAATGAGTCATATCCACAACTAGACAGTGTTTTTTGTCCAACTCTAGAGGAGGCTAAGTTCCGTCTGCTCTCTGTCCCCACAGGGATGACTTGCCAGGCCAGGAGTTCGTATGTGACCACCGAGATAAAGTGGGGCTACCGCTTCATGCCGGTGCTCACCCTGGAGGATGGCTTTTACGAGGTGGACTACAACAGCTTCCACGACATCCACGAGACCAACACCCCCAGCTGCAGCGCCAGAGAGCTGGCTGAGATTAATTGCCGCATCCGCCTGCCCTTCTCCTGGTCCGTGGCCAGCAAGCTCAGCCAGCAGGGGATGCTGGAGCCCGAGGGCCGCGAGAAGAAGCGTACTACCCTGGTAACCCAGGAAGAGGGGCTGGAGGAGCAGACAGAGAGGAACGGTGACATTGCTAATATAGAGAGCGAGTCCAAAGTGTAGAGGGGAGAGAGAAAACCTAGGGCCAGAGGGGCTGTGTGAGGCTTACTGTGATGTCTCTACTCCTCATGGCTGTCTGACCATGTGACCTGGTCCCAGGTCAAAGGTCAGGGCCAAGGCAGAAAAAGGGGAACCTGAGTACAAGGACGATCTGGTCAGAGGAGCCCTGCAACAAGGACAGCTTTGGCCCTAAACAGGTCATTTGCCCCCCAAAGATAGCTGGTACATGACAATGGCTGGACTGAAAAGCTCTGTAATTGCATGTTTTGATAACATCGTTTTTTTCTTGAAGATATCAATTAATATTATTTCGGTTTTTTTTATTCAAAGATTAAAACCTATACATATAAACATATATATTCTAGGATATTTGTATTTGTATTTTTTGTATATGCTATATGTTATGTTGCCAAAGTGTGAATATTTGACAAGAAGATGTTTGATACTGATTCATTTAGACCAGGTCTGTACATATTCTATGCCTTATGTACAAAGCTTTCCTTACATTAGTTTTAAGAAATATATAGCATGTACAAAACTCACTGTAGTTAATTTATTCTATATTGTGTACATAAGAGAATAATGGCGATTGTAATAGGCATGACAATATAACTCTTATTAACAATTTTGGATGAAAGCCCTATAGAATATTCAGCCTGGCCTAATGGACTAGTTACTTTAGACAGCCACGAAAGTAGGGAGGTGGGTCATGGAGGATGGGTAGGCAAATTCCGCAACCTTTCTAGCAATCCACAGGATTGAGTTGCATCTGGGACAACTGTAGCATTTTAGCTAAATCGTCCCCTAACCGTTATTCTAAACTTAAGCCAATTCACCTGACCTGCTACGTAAATTTACCTAACCTTTGTTGTTTTAGTTCTCCTAAGCTTTTACGTAAATGTCCTAACCTTTGTTGTTAGTTCCCCTAACTGCCAACATAAATTCTCTCCATATTTATCCTACTGGTGCAACAAGCAACCTGGTCTCAGAGAAAGACGCATCCAAGATACGTTATCCAAGCAGCAGAACGTTTATTTTATACTAATACAATTGCTCAGTGAAAGATTTTATTTAGAAGTAATACAAAACATCTAAAAAAGAAAGGAGTGAAAATAATTGGCACGACACTGAGCCTTTTTCTAAAATGGTTTATGAGATTGGAGAACACATTGGGAGGGATCTTAGACCATTCCTCCATACAGAATCCTTCCAGATCCTTGATATCCTTCATCTGCTCCTATGGACTGCCCTCTTCAATTCAAACCACAGGTTTTTCAAGTCCTGGCAGAGGCAACCAGGTTTTAGGCTAAAATGTCCTGGTACTTGGTAAAGTTCATGATGCCGTTAACCTTAACAATGGCCACAGGACGGGTGGAAGCAAAATAGCCCCATAAGATGCACCACCGTAGGTATGAAGTACTTTTCTCCATATGCTTCCGTTTTTCGACGCCAAATCCACCACTGGTGTGTATGGCCAAAGAGCTCTATTTTCATGTCATCTGACTATAGCACTGCCTGGAGTTTGTTAAACGGCATTGTCACTTGGATTGGAACCGGTGAGAAACATGCTCACTTTTCTAATATGAAGGACAGGCTTCCATCTTTCAATGTGTCTCTGAAGTGTCCAGCCCATAGCAGACAAATGAAAGCACACTCGTACTATGAAAGAAGCCATGTGAGGGGAGCTTGGGGAAGAGCATCAAGGCCTACTCTAGCACCTTTAATTTAACTAAGTGCAGCGCAAGGCTGTTCATTTTCTTATTTTCACATATTTAGACCTCTTTATTTTCTGCTGCAGAACTAAGTTTCTAAAAGCAATTTCTTTGTGTTTCTGGCAAAATGTTTGATTTGAAATAAAACAGTGTAAAATAACCGTACAATGTTATCACTTTACAAAAGGGTTCTATTGCTTGTGCTGAAGAGCCATATACAGGGCTCAGACATCTACAGTGTGTAATAGCGTTCTGCAGAACGTTTTAGCTCTGCTTGTCACTGATAGCACACCTGTATAACTTTGGCTTCTATGTGTCAATGAAAAACATTTGGGAAACACCTACGTTACCTGTATACAACGCAGTTAGTCTATAGCTAAATTAATTGTTTTTATTTGTGATCCATATTTGTTACAGGTGTAGTTACTGTGTAGTTATTGGTAATTAATCAGATGTTATCAAAAGGGTAGATATTTCAGCTATGTGGTATTTCAACAGCTAAATGTAAAGCGTTATAAACATGCAGGCATCATTGTTTAATCTGATTTCTGTCCAATCTCTGAACAAAGATTGAACAAAACAGACATGTTTATTATATCGACTCCTTTATTTGACTGTTTTTATTCATTTGTAATTATTAATTGTATTAGGTTGTATTTTCAACATTACACTGAATTCCAAAATGCTGGTTCATAAATCATCTTCGACAATACTTTAACTAATACTTATCTCACTCTCTTTTATTGCTACAAATCGTATTTTACCTTTTGTGTTGATTTAATGAAATTGAGAAATATATTCATACTCTGTGGTCAATAATTGATTGAAATGGGCAATCGTATTCGATCTGAAGGGCACTTTATGAAACCATGTGGTACAGGACCAAGAAATGGTGGTAGAGCTAGAGTTTGGAAGGACCCAATGTTTTGGGTTGGGGTGTCATACTCAAACCCTGAGGGTTGCCCAATGCACAGTACACCAACCCATTATTTATGGGAAATCAAGTCCTTTTGTTCTCCCGATCTGTAATACCTCACTATCAAATGCCAACCGCATTACCTCCTGAGAGAATTCTCTCCATTCGTCGTCACGGCCGTGTATATTCCCCCTCAAGCCGACACCGCAACGGCTCTCAAGGAACTACACTGGACTATGTGCAAAATGGAAATCGCATATCCTGAGGCCACATTTATTGTAGCTGGGGACTACCAAAGTTTTATCAACACATTGCCTGCAATACTTGCTCATCAAGAATTCCTGACCATAGCTATGCTCCCTTCTGGGACAGCTACTAGGATTTTTAAAAATGTAGATAGATGGCAGCATTTTCGCAAAAAAGAAAGTGCAAACCACCACATTACCACGGCAAGGTGACTGGGAACATGGACGAGTACAAACAGTCCAGCTATGCCTTCCGTAAGGAAATCAAACAGGCAAAATGTCAGTACTGAGACAAAGTGGAGTGGCAATTCAACGGCTTAGACACGAGATGTATGTGGCAGGGACTCCAGACAATCACGAATTATGAAGGGGAAACCAACCACATCGCAGTCACCGATGCCTTGCTCCCGGACAAGCTAAGCACGGGCCACCACCGCTCACGAGGACTGTAAGCTATTGTCTCCGTGGCCAAAGTGAATAAGACATTTAAGCGTGTTCCCTCGCAAAGGCTGCTGACTCAGACAGCATCCCTAGCCGCGTCCTCAGAGCATGTGCAGACAGGTTGGCTGGAGTGTTTACGGACATATTGAATGTCTCCCTATCAATCAATCAAATTTATTTATAAAGCCCTTTTTACATCAGCCGATGTCACAAAGTGCTATACAGAAACCCAGCCTAAAGCCCAAACAGAAAGCAATGCAGACGCACAAGCACGATGGCTAGGAAAAACTCCCTAGAAAGGCAGGAACCTAGGAAGAAACCTAGAGAGGGACCAGGCTCTGAGGGGTGGTCAGTCCTCTTCTGGCTGTGCCGGGTGTACATGGCCAAGATGTTCAAACGCTCATAGATGACCAGCAGAGTCAAATAATAATAATAATCACAGTGGTTGTAGAGAGTGCAACAGGTCAGCATCTCAGGAGTAAATGTCAGTTGGCTTTTCATAGCAGAGCATTCAGAGTTAGAGACAGCAGGTGCGGTAGAGAGAGAGAGTTGAAAACAGCAGGTTCCCTGGACAAGGTAGTACGTCCGGTGAACAGGTCAGGGTTCCTTAGCAGCAGGCAGAACAGTTGAAACTTGAGCAGCAGCACGACCAGGTGGACTGGGGACAGCAAGGAGTCAGGCCAGGTAGTCCTGAGGCATGGTCCCAGGGCTTTGTAGGTTAGCAGTAAAACCTTGAAATCAGGCCCTAGCCTTAACAGGAAGCCAGTGTAGAGAGGCTTGCACTGGACTAATATGATCACATTTTGGTTCTAGTCAAGATTTTGGCAGCCGTGTTTAGCACTAACTAAAGTTTATTTAGTGCTTTATCCAGGTAGCTGGAAAGAAGAACATTGCAGTGGTCTAATCAAGAAGTGACAAAAGCATGGATTAACTTTTCTGAATAATTTTTGGACAGAAAGTTTCAGATTTTTGCAATGTTACGAAGATGGAAATAAGCTGTCCTTGAAATAGTCTTGATATGTTTGTCAAAAAGCGAGATCCAGAGTAACGCAGAGGTCCTTCACAGTTTTGTTTGAGACGACTGTACAACGATCAAGATTAATTGTCAGATCCAACAGAAGATCTCTTTGTTTCTTGGGACCTAGAACTAGCATCTCTGTTTTGTCTGAGTTTAAAAGTAAGACATTTGCCGCCTTCCATTTCCTTATGTCTGAAACACAGGCTTCCGGGGAGGGCAATTTTGGGGATTCACCATGTTTCATCGAAATGTACAGCTGTGTATTGTCCGCATAGCAGTGAAAGTTAACATTATGTTTCCCGAATGACATCACCAAGAGGTAAAATATATAGTGCTTGAGGAACACCGAAAGCTTGAGGAACACCAAAACTTACAGTTGATTTGTCAGAGGACAAACCATCCACAGAGACAAACTGATATCTTTCCGACAGATAAGATCTAAACCAGGCCAGAGCTTGTCCGCGTAGACCAGTTTGGGTTCTCCAAAAGAATGTGGTGATTGATGATGTCAAAAGCAGCACAAAGGTCTAGGAGGGGCGGAAGGTAGCCTAGTGGTTAGAGCGTTGGACTAGTAACCGAAAGGTTGCAAGTTCAAATTCCTGAGCTGACAAGGTAAATAGTCTGTTGTTCTGCCCCTGAACAAGGCAGTTAACCCACTGTTCCTAGGCTGTCATTGAAAATTAGAATTCGTTCTTAACTGACTTGCCTAGTAAGATAAAAGGAGCATGAGGACAGATGCAGAGCCTTGGTCTGACACCAATAAAAGGTTATTTACCACCTTCACGATTGCAGTCTCAGTGCTTTGATTGGTCTAAAACCAGACTGAAGTGTTTTGTATACATTGTTAGTCTTCAGGAAGGCAGTGTATTACTGCGCAACAGCTTTTTCTAACATTTTTGAGAGGAATGGGAGATTCTATATATAGGCACATTGTTTTTTATAGTTTCTGGGTCAAGGTTTAACTTTGTCAAGAGAGGCTTTATTAGTGCCACTTTTAGTGAGGTTGGTACACATCCGGTGGATAGGGAGCCGTTTATTATGTTCAATATAGGAGGGCCAAGCACAGGAAGCAGCTCTTTCAGTAGTTTAGTTGGAATAGTCCAGTATACAGCTTGAAGGTTTCGAGGCCATTACTATTTCCATGAATGTGTCAAAGAGATATAGGATTAAAAAAACATTGATTCTAGGTCCTGGCAGTGTTGTGCAGACTCAGGACATCTGAGCTTTGGAGAAATACGCAGATTTAAATAGTCACCACTAGCCGGCCTCTCCCCAGTATCCTGCCCTGAACTGTAGTCACTGTTCCTAGCCAGCTATCAACCGGTACTCAACCCTGCACCTTAGAGACTGATGCCCTATGTACATAGTCATTGAAAACTGGTCACTTTAATAATGTTTAAATACCATTTTACCCACTGCATATGTATATATACTGTATTCTAGTCAAGGCTCATCCTACATAACTACTGCTTTACACACCTTTTCTATTAATATACAGTGCATTTGGAAAGTATTTAGACCCCTTCCCTTTTTCCACATTTTGTTACGTTACAGCCTTATTCTAAAATTGATTAAATAAAAATTTTTCCTCATCAATCTACACACAATACCCAATAATGACAAAGTGAAAACAAGTTTTTTGAATTTGTTGCAAATAAAAAACTAAAATACCTTATTTACATAAGTATTCAAACCCTTTGGTATGAGACTCAAGGTGCATCCTGTTTCCATTGATCATCCTTGAGATGTTTCTACAACTTGATTGGAGTCCACTTCAATTGATTGGACATTATTTGTAAAGGCACATGGCTGTCTATTTGTATTTATTATGGATCCCCATTAGCTGCTGCCAAGGCAGAAGCTAATCTTCCTGGGGTCCAGCAAAATTAAGGCAGTTATGCAATTTTAAAAACATTACAATATATCCATAACAGATTTCACAACACACTAAGTGTGTGCCCTCAGGCCCCTACTCCACTACCACATATCTACAACACAAAATCCATGTGTTTGTGTGTGTACAGTGCATTTGTTATCATGTGTGTGTATACATGTGTCTGCACCCATGTTCGTGTTGCTTCACAGTCCCCGCTGTTCCTGTTCCATAAGGTGTTTTTTTATCTGTTTTTTAAAATGGGATTCTACTGCTTGCATCAGTTACCTGATGTGGAATAAAGTTAAATGGGGCGGCAGGTAGCCTAGTGGTTAGAGCGTTGGACTAGTAACCAAAATGTTGCAAGATTGAATCCCCGAGCTGACAAGGTAAAAAAGATGTTGTTCTCCCCCTGAACAAGGCAGTTAATTAACCCACTGTTCCTAGGCTGTCATTGAAAATAATAATTAGTTCTTAACTGACTTGCCTAGTTAAATAAAGGTAAAATATATATATATATTTTTAAATGTTGTCATGGCTCTATGTAGTACTGTGTGCCTCCCATAGTCTGTTCTGGACTTAGGGACTGTGAAGTATGCATGGGTGTCTGAGCTGTGTGCTAGTCATTTAAACAGACAGCTTGGTGCTTTAAACATGTCAATACCTCTCACAAATCCAAGTAGTGATGAAGTCAATCTCTCCTCCACTTTGAGCCAGGAAAGATTGACATGCATATTATTAATGTTTGCTCTCTGTGCACATCCAAGGGCCAGCCGTGCTGCCCTGTTCTGAGACAATTGCAAAGTCCCTCTTTGTGGCACCTGACCACACGACTGAACAGTAGTCAAGGTGCGACAAAACTAGAGCCTCTAGGACCTGCCTTGTTGATAGTGCTGATAAGAAGGTAGAGCATCGGTTTATTATGGACAGACTTCTCCCCATCTTAGCTACTATCAATATGTTTTGACCATGACAGTTTACAATCCAGGGTTACTCCAAGCAGTTTAATCACCTCAACCTGCTCAATTTCCAAATGATTTATTACAAGATTTAGTTGAGGTTTAGGGTTTAGTGAATGATTTGTCCAAAATACAATGCTTTTCGTTTTTGAAATATTTAGGACTAACTTATTCCTAGCCTGCAGCTCTCTCTTAAGTGTTGCAATCATTTCAGTCGCTGTCGTAGCTGACGTGTATAGTGTTGAGTCATCTGCATACATAGACACACTGGTTTTACTCAAAGCCAGTGGCATGTCATTAGGAAAGATTGAAAAAGTAAGGGGCCTAGACAGCTGCCCTGGGGAATTCCTGATTCTACCTGGATTATGTTGGAGAGGCTTCCATTAAAGAACAACCTCTGTGTTCTGTTAGAGAGGTAACTCTTTATCCACAATATAGCAGGGGGTGTAAAGCCATAATACATACATTTTTCCAGCAGCAGACTATGATCGATAATGTCAAATAACACACTGAAGTCTAACAAAACAGCCCCCACAATCTTTTTATCATCAATTTCTCTCAGCCAATCATCAGTCATTTGTGTAAGTGCTGTGCTTGTTGAATGTCCTTTCCTAAAATTGTGCTGAAAGTCTGTTGTCAATTTGTTTACTGTAAAATAGCATCTGGTCAACCACAATGTTTTCCAAAACCTTACTAAGGGTTAGTAACAGCCTGATTGGTCAGCTATTTGAGCCAGTAAAGGGGGCTTTACTATTCTTAGGTAGCGGAATGACTTTTGCTTCCCTCCAGGCCTGAGGTCACACACTTTCTAGTAGACTTAAATTGAAGATATGGCAAATAGGAGTGGCAATATCGTCCGATATTATTATCCTCAGTAATTTTCCATCCAAGTTGTCAGACCGCGGTGGCTTGTCATTGTTGATAGACAACAACACTTTTTCCACCTCTTCCACACTCACTTTTCAGAATTCAAAAGTACAATTCCTGTCTTTCATAATTAGGTCAGATATACTTGGATGTGTAGTGTCAGCATTTGTTGCTGGCATGTCATGCCTAAGTTTGCTAATCTTGCTAATGAAAAAATCATTAAATTAGCAATAAAGTAGTCGGTTTTGTGATGAATGAGCCATCTGATTCAATGAATGATGGAGCTGAGTTTGCCTTTTTCTTTATGTCATTTATCTTTGTTTCATACTGTAGTTTCTTATTTTTATTTAGTTTAGTCACATGATTTCTCAATTTGCAGTACGTTTGCCAATCGGCTCTGCAGCCAGACGTATTTGCCATTCCTTTTGCCTCTTCCTTCTCAACCATACCATTTTTCAAATCCTCATCAATCCACTGGGATTTAACAGTTTTACAATCATTTTCTTAATGTGTGCATGCTTATTAGTAACTGGGATAAGCAATTTCATAACTGTGTAAAGTGCAACGTCTGTTTGCTCCTCATTACACACCATGGACCAACAAATATTATTTACATCAACAACATAGGAATCACGACAAAACTTTGTGTATGACCTCTTGTACACTATATTAGGCCCTTTGGAACTTTGGTTTTCCTAGATATGGCTACTATATTATGATCACTACATCCAATGGATCTGATGTGATTAATACATATTGATGATTTAATTCCTGTGCTGTTTCTAACTACCATGGTAGATTGACTGATAACCAGGTTGCAGGCACTGGTTACAGTTTGAAGCTTTTTCTTAAGTGTGCAGCTTTATGAATGCCAGTCAGTATTTAAATCACCCAGAAAATATACCTCTCTGTTGATATCACATACCTTATCAAGCATTTCACACATGTTATCCAGATACTGACTGTTATTACTTGGTGGTCTATAGCAGCTTCCCACTAGAACGGGCTTTAGGTGAGGCAGATGAACCTGTAGCCATATTACTTCAACAGTATTTAACATCAGATGCTCTATAATCTTTACAGGAACGTGGTTCTGAATATAAACAGCAACGCCTCCACCATTGGCATTTCTGTTTTTTTTCTGTAAATGTTATAACCTTGTATTGCTACAACTGTATCATCAAAGGTATTGTCTAAGTGAGTTTCAGAGATAGTAGGAATGTGAATGTCATCTGTTACTAGCAAGTTATTAATTTCATGAACCTTGTTTATTAATTTAAGTTACATATGTTAACATGGCCTATTTTGAACACTTATCTGGGAAGCTTTCTTGTTTTCCTTGCTTTACTGGGAAGCTTATCAGAAGTAGATATTCTCAGGTTATTTATGTAAGTGCAGGGTGAGCTGCACACAATGGACTTCCTACTAGGGCACACCGCCTCAGTGGTAACAGCATAAATCTGGTTCATAGGAACATGATTGCTGCATACAATAGCTGTAGAATCAGCAGAGGCATTCAGAACAGTTAGAGGGACATAAATTAGGTTACTTACATTGTGTCTACCAATGCCCCTTGTGTAATGTACATTTGCTAAAGCATTATTATGACTCAGCGACACAATGGTAGGGATTAACTGAGCTTGGCTTAGGTCATTGATATGTCTTTATCTCAAGGCAGCCTTATAATGCTGTGAAAGGATCCAGGAACCCAAATGATTTGGGTGGATCCCATCCTCCTTATAAAATGTGTTTTGTTTCCAAAAGGTATCAAAATTGTCAACAAAAGTTACACCCAATGAGCTGTAATAATCACGTAGCCAGTTGTGAAGAGAAAAAATCCTGCTAAAGCGTTCAATGCCTCGATTCAGAGAGGGCACAGGGCCAGATATGATGGGTCTTTATTAGTGTCTAGAAAAGAGTCAATCAGCTCTTAGAAATCCAGTTTCTGTCTATTTAAGGTTCCACAGTTGACAGTGCATGTCAGAGCAAAACAAAACAAGCCATGAGGTCGCAGGAATTGTTGGTAGAGCTCAGAGACCGAATTGTGTCGAGGCACAGATCTGGGGAAGGATACCAAAAAATGTCTGCAGTATTGAAGGTCCCCAAGAAAAGGCACATGACAGCCCGCTTGGAGTTTGCAAAAGGCACCTAAAGGACTCTCAGACCATAAGAAACAAGATTCTCTGGACTGATGAAACCAAGACTGAACTCTTTGGCCTGAATACCAAGTGTTACGTCTTGAGGAAACCTGGAACCATCCCTACGGTGAAGCATGGTGGTGGCATCATGCTGTGGTGATGTTTTTCAGCTGCAGGGACTGGTCAGGATCGAGGGAAAGATGAATGGAGCAAAGTATAGAGAGATCATCAATGAAAACCTCTTCTCAGGACCTCAGAATGGGGCGAAGGTTTCTAAAAACCTGTTTTGCTTTGTCATGGGTTATTGTGTGTAGATTGACGAGGGGGGGAAATAATTTAATTTCATTTTAGAATAAGGCTGTAAGGTAACAAAATGTGGAAATAGTCAAGGGGTCTGAATACTTTCCGAATGCACTGTATCGTCCATAATGTCTACACACACCATCATATACATATACAGTGCCTTCAGAAAGTATTCAAACCCATGCATGCAATAATAGTGTTTAATATGATTTTGAATTACTACCTCATCTATTTAACCCACACATAGTCGAGCAGTGAATTTCAAACACAGATTCAACCACAAAGACTAGAGAGATTTTCCAATGCTTCGCAAAGAAGGGTACCTATTGGTAGATGGGTAAAGTAAAAATAAAAAAGCAGACATGGAATATCCCTTTGAGCATATTCCATGTATTAATTATACTTTGGATGGTGTAGCAATACACCCAGTCACTACAAAGATAAAGGCATCCTTCCTAACTCAGTTGCCGGAGAGGAAGGAAACCACTCAGGAATTTCACCATGAGACCAGTGGTGACTTTAAAACAGTTACAGAGTTTAATGTCTGTGATAGGAGAAAATGGAGGACGGATCAACAGCATTGTAGTTACTCGACAATACTAACCTAAATGAAAGAGTTAAAAGAAGGAAGCCTGTACAGAATAAAAATATTCCAAAACATTCATCCTGTTTGCAATAAGGCGCTAAAGTAAAACTGCAAAAATGTGGCAAAAAAATTTACTTTATATCCTGAATACAAAGTGTTTTGTTTGGGGCAAACACAACACATCACTGAGTACCATTCTTCAAAATGTCAAGCATGGTGGTGGCTGCATCATATTATGGGTATGCTTGTCATCGGCAAGGACTAGGGAGTTTTTTGGGATAAAAAGAAACGCAATCGATCTAACACAGGCAAAATCCTAGAGGAAAAATGTACATTCTTTAACCCTTGCCGTACCTAAGTTTGTCCTCTGTAGCTGCTTGCCTTTCTTTAGTTTTTTTAAATACATACTTTTTAATAAAACTTGTCAATTACCTACCACCGACTGTTTCCTCGTATCGACTGACAGTGACTCGATGTAGTCGGAGGTGTACTACGCTCACAGTCGTCGCAACCCAACTCCACCGAGATGTACATATCGTGGAGATGAGGAACCCAGCTACCATACAGTATGACTTTTGTGTATGTTGAACTGGTCTTCTCTGCATTGTGTTGTGTGTAACAATAAGGTTATGCTTTGAAAATAGGCAAGAAGAGGTGCCGTGAACAGGGTTGGGTACAGAGGTCTTCAAAATGGACAACCGTTCCGCATGGCCTCGAGGACAATCAGTCCCATTCCAAAATGGTCAGTGGAAAAACAGATCCAAACAGACCCTTGTCGGTTCGGATTAGAGAGACCCGTTCAGGTCTGAGAGTAGAAAGAGAGAAAGAAAGAAACTTCCAACTGGGCGCAGCCAGTACCATCAATAAACAAGCGATATTGGTCAAATGATCCACAGTTACTTGTCCTTAAAAACTGACTATAACAAATTACAAAAAAAATACTAATTGTGTTTCGATGTGTAGTATATTCAAAACTTTATATCCTATTCTGCCCTACCAAGAAAAAAGGTAGTAACTGCTCATAGCGTAGACCTGAGAAAAATTGCTTTTATTTACCTTGGTTTCACAGTAACACGGTAACACACAATACAATAGAGGCAGGACACTTGTCCACATGATTAAGCATGTATTTAATGTAGCAAAATTAACATTAACTTTTTGCTTTGTAGGGCAGCTGTCGGAGATTTGAGCGCAAAATGTGTCAGGGCATTGCATGCATACAGGCCTATGCGTTCACTGTATATTCATATTTAAAATATATATATATAAAGGAAGAGAAGCTTAATTGCCATGTTCCCAGCACCAACATGCATTCCTATCCTTGTCAGATAGGCTATCTGCTATCCAGATGTAGATGTACAGAAAGAGGATAATTTGTATATTTTTTATCTGAATATTTTTTAGAAGATAACCATTATATTGTTAGATTAAAGGAGTAAGAAGTTCAACTGTCGGAGTCAATTGTGAACGATGTGAACTGCCTTCATAGGCATGCAGTAGCCAAGCCAAATAATAGCCATACCACACCAAACCTTCACAAAAGTTTCTTAACTTTATTAGGGTAATATAAACATTAAATCCAGTCATTGTTTATGGGGAGAATACAAACAGGTTATTATATTGCGACATTAAATTAAGATTAGCATCTCGCACTCTTTGGTTTGGTTTGTGTGCGATTAGCCCTATAGTAGGCCTACCGGTAATTCTATTATATTGCAGCAAACACAACATTACAGTTGTAACTTAATTTGGCCAAAGATAATGGCTCAACAGAATGAAACAAACACTTGTTGCATATTTAAAGATGCACTATGCAGAAATCACTCTGCCGTTTCTTGGTTTCTAAAATTCTAATAGTTCTAATAATTTCAGTTTATGTGACAAAACAAGCAAGTATAGTGTAGATAATCATGATACCATCTAACCCGCTGTGAAATATATTTTCCATAACCAAAAATAGTGTATTTTCATCTGTTTGAAGCTGGTGTACAAAACCGAAATTGAAAGTAGCAAAAAATAAACTTAAGAACGAGAAGCATAGAAATAGCGCACATACTGCAGAACAGATTGTCCTTCTTAGACTTGCTTTCAATGAGAATGACAGATCTATAACATATATTTCTATGTGAATTTGGTCAGTCACCCAAAAAGTTACATATTGCAGCTTTAAAAGAATAGTTTAGTATTTCTCTCATTGACTTCTCAAACCGTTCCCGGAAGTCTCGTGATGTTGCGCCTTTGGGTTTAGAAACACTGGGATACTGGTCCTGTCAAGAATACGAAAAAAATATTGGGGGAGGTTTCTCTTCTGCACTGTTCAACAAATCCAGTAAATGGAGATCTGTATATATTGAGGATATGCTCATGTCTCTGCCCTAGCAATGTGTTGTCCCAAAGGCAGGAAGGCAGACGATAAGCTTAGGTCCAAAATAATCCTATAGAAACGTAATGGACTTATTTTGCACATATTTTGGAGGAAGTGAAACCTCTCGCTTCGACTCTTCCTCTCTAGTGTCACCTTATTAATTAACAACCAAAAGTGGAATTTGTGTCACAGGCTCTCTTTCCACGTGTCACAGGCTCTCTTTCCATTTCCCCTAAAAAGTGGAACATCCAGTTTGTGGGGACTCCACAGATAGCCTTTCCCAACGTCTTCATGTAAAGATTTATGCTGCCTCACAAAATGACTTCAATAGCTAGGTTTTCCATCCAATTGGCAACAGATTTCCATGCAAATAAAATCTGCATTAGAACAATGTGTGCATTTTCCCATCCAATTGACTTGTTGCAGATAAAAGGCTGCACATGATGACATATTGCACATAAAAATACCTTGTGCAGCTAGATTCCTATATACCGAAAAAAGATACAAGCATTTTAAGGTCCACTAATGGTTTTCTCACAAAAAAAGTGTCATATAACACGTGTGCTCACTGTGATATTGGCACATGCAGCATGCCCTATAGTAGGCCTACTATAGCTCTAGCTGTTGGCTAGAGCGCATCAAATCATTTACATGATGAGATTATTATGGACAAAAGAGGAAGATTATGTTTATTTGTCAAACGGCAGCCAAGCATCGATGATCATGTCAACAGAATAAGACCCTAGATGTTTACTGGAAAGGAATATCAAACTCATCACTTTGCACTTTCACCACCCTGTAAAGTTAATCATACACTGAACAAAAATATAAATGCAACATGTAAAGGGTTGGTACCATGTTTCATAAGATGACATAAAAGATCCCAGAAATGTTCCATATGCACAAAAAGCTTATTTATCTCAAATTCTGTGCACGAATTTGTTTACTTCCCTATTAGTGAGCATTTCTCCTTTTCCAAGACAATCCATCCAAATGACAGGTGTGGCATATCAACAAGCTGATTTTGATCATTACGCAGGTGCACCTTGTGCTGGGGACAATAAAAGGCCACTCTAAAATGTGCAGTTTTGTCACAAAACACAATGCCACAGATGTCAAGTACAGGGAGTGTGCAATTGTCATGCTGACTGCAGAAATGTCCACTAGAGCTGTGGCCAGAAAATGCTATGTTAATTTCTCTACCAACGTCGTTTTAGAGAATTTGTCAGTACGTCCAACCAGCCTCACAACTGCAGACCACGTGATTGGCTATGTGTGAGTGAGCGGTTTGCTGATATCAACGTTGTGAACAGAGTGCCCCATGATGGCATGGGGTTCTGGTATGGGCAGTCATAAGCTACGGACAACAAGCACAATTGCATTTTATCGATGGCAATTTGAATGCACAGAGCTCCCGTGATGAGATCCTGAGGCCCATTGTCATGCGATTCATCTGCCACCATCACCTCATGTTGTCCCAGTTCTTCCATGGCCTGCATACACACCAGACATGTCACCCATTGAGCATGTTTGGGATGCTCTGTATCGACGCGTACGACAGCATGTTCCAGTTCCCGACAATATACAGCAACTTTGCACAGCCATTGAAGAGGAGAGGGACAACATTCCACAGGCCGCAATCCACAGCCACATGTGAAGGCGATGTGTCGTGCTGCATGAGGCAAGTGGTGGTCACACCAGATACTGACTGGTTTTCTGATCCACGCGCCTACCTTTTTTGAAGGTATCTGTGACCAACAGATGCATATCTGTATTCCCAGTCATGTGAAATCCATTGATTAAGGCCTAATGAATTCATTTGACTGATTTCCTTATATGAACTTAGTAAAATCTTAGAAATTGTTGCATGATGAGTTTATATTTTTGTTTAGTTTAACTTATTTCAACTGTAGCCTAAACTGAATGCTTTCCAGAGACGTAGTGGGAGGACCATACAACATGTCATCACGTAACTCAAAGTTTACTTGGAGATGATAGTTATTATATCAATATTTGCGTTTCCACCAACATTTATTGCATAATAAATTTTACCGACATAAAAAGATCGCACCTTGTCGAGCGTATTTTGTTTCGCCGATGTTTGGAAGGTTTACTGAAAAATTCTCTGTTACCATCAGGCCTGTTATGACATTTTTCATCTGACGTACTTTACTCACATGAAACCTGGTTTGAGCCTCAGGAATCACTACTGTAGACCCCCCCCCCTCAACCTTACATCAATACATGTCACTGTTTACTGGTGACTTTGGCACTATTGTCTACCATTTCTCTCTCATTGTGAAATTCCTTCCACTAAATTACAAAATCTCCATGTTGGTCTTTTCTTTGGTTTTACCCTACTTGTCTCTGTCACTGACCACTCCAATCTCTGCCGCCCACCCCAGGCCCATGCAGTTGTTCTTTTAGTGTGATAGTGCACAGACAATTGATGGATGATAAGCATGATTTATATGAAAGCACAATAATTGTACAAAAACTTAAATGACTACATTGCCATTTTTTTTAATGAATTGATAAAGTATGTTTGAAAAAGAATACGTGTTTGATTTACCCCCAAAACAAGAGTAAAGATAAAGTGATTCGGAAATTATTCAGACCCTTCACTTTTTCCACAATTTGTTATGTTACAGACGTATTCTAAAATGAATGAAATTGTTTTGTTCCCTCATCAATATACACACATTACCCCATAATGACAAAGCAAAAAAAGGATTTTAGAAATGTTTGCAAATGTATTAAAATTAAAAACAGAAATATCACATTTACATAAGTATCCATACCCATTACTCAGTACTTTGTTGAAGCACCTTTGGCAGCGATTACAGCCTCGAGTCTTCTTGGGTATGATGCTACAAGCTTGGCACACCTGTATTTGGGGAGTTTCTCCCATTCTTCTCTGCAGCTCCTCTCAAGCTCTGTCACGTTGGATGGGGAGAGTTTCTGCACTGGAGGTGTCTCTCCAGAGATGTTCGATCAGGTTCAAGTCCGAGCTCTGGCTGGCCCACACAAGGACATTCAGAGACTTGTCCTGCAGCCACTCCTGTGTTGTCTTGGCTGTGTGCTCAAAGTCGTTGTTCTGTTGGAAGGTCAACCTTCGCCCCCAGGCTGAGGTCCATAGCGCTGGGGAGCAGGTTTTCATCAAGGATCTCTGTACTTTGCTCTGTTCATCTTTCCCTCGATCCTGACTAGTCTCCCAGCCCCTGCAGCTGAAAAACATCTCCACAGCATTCCTACACGTGATGCTTAGCATTCAATCAGTTTCATCAGACCAGAGAATTGTGTTTTTCATGGTCTGAGGGTCCTTTATGTGCCTTTTGGCAAACTCCAAGCGAGCTGTCATGTGCCTTTTACTGAAGAGTGGCTTCCGTCTGGCCATTCTACCATAAAGGCCTGATTTGGTGGACTGCTGCAGAGATAGTTGTCCTTCTGGAAGGTTCTCCATCTCCACAGAGGAACTCTGGAGCTATGTCAGAGTGACCATCGTGTTGTTGGTCACCTCCCTGACCAAGGCCCTTCTCCCCCGATTGCTCAGTTTGGCCGGGCAGCCAGATCTAGGCAGGCCAGCTCTAGGCAGATTTGGTGGTTCCAAACTTGTTCCATTTAAGAATGATGAAAGCCACTGTGTTCTTGGGGACCTTCAATGCTACAGACATTTTTTGTACCCTTCCGCAGATCTGTGCCTCGACACAATTCTGTCTCGGAGCTCTGTGGACAATTCCTTCGACCTCATGGCTTGGTTTTTGTTCTGACATGCAGTGTCAACTGTTGAACCTTTTATAGACAGGTGTGTGCCTTTACAAATCATGTCCAATCAATTGAATTTACCACATGTGGGATCAATGGATACATTTCGAGCCTCATAGCAAAGAGTCTGAATACTTTTTTTATTTTATAAATACTTTATTTTTTTAAAGTAATTATGGCATTTTTTTATTAATCCTGTTTAGAATAAGGCTGTAACGTAACAAAATGTGAAAAAGTTGAGGGATCTGAATACTTTCCGAAAGCACTGTAAGTGACATGGATCAGCGTACTTGTCATGGGGCTGTGGGTTAGATGTTGTTAGGGATTGAGAAGCCATTAGACATATACAAGGAACATAACATAGTTAATATCCATTAAACAAAAAACAAGCAAGGAAATACAATTCTTCAACTGCATATCCATTTTACTGGTGGTATGTTCTCCACATTTGTGTTAGAATACCCTCTTGTGACTGAAATATGTACTGCACTTTAAGGAATGGTTACAATACTACAGTCGATTGCAAATACTTTCAGGAGCATGATATAGTAGTGGTCAATGTCATTAAGTTGACAGGGAAGACTTTTAAATACAATAGGCACAAGAGAATGTTGACAGTATCAGTTAAATCTATGCAATTGGTGACAAATTACTTAGTTTAGCTACTGTAAATCAAATCAAATTGTATTGGTCACATACACTTAGCAGATGTTATTGCGGGTGTAGGGAAATGCTTGTGTTCCTAGCTCCAACAGTGCAGTAGTATCTAACAGTTCACAACAATACACACTAATCTAAAAGTAAAATAATGCAATTAAGAAATATATAAATATTAGATCGAGCAATGTCGGAGTGGCATTTACTAAAATACAGTAGAATAGAATACAGTATATACATATGATATGAGTAAAGCAGTATGTAAACATTATTTAAACATAATTAAAGTGACTAATGTTCCATTATTAAAGTGGCCAGTGATTCCATGTCTATGTATATAGGGCAGCAGCCTCTAAGGCGCATGTTTGTGTAACCGGGTGGAAGCCGGCTAGTGATGGCTATTTAATAGTCCGATGGCCTTGAGATAGAAGCTGTTTTTCAGTTTCTTGGTCCCAGCTTTGATGCACCTGTACTGACATCCCCTTTTGGATGATAACGGGGTGAACAGGCCATGGCTCAGGTGGTTGATGTCCTTGATGATCTTTTTGGCCTTCCTGTGACATCGGGTGCTGTAGGTGTCCTGAGGGCAGGTAGTTTGCCCACGGTGATGCGTTGGGCAGACCACACCACAGCCTGACAGGATGCTCTCAATTTTGCATCTGTAAAAGTTTGTGAGGGTCTTAGGGGTCAATCCAAATTTCTTCAGCCTCCTTCTTCACACTCTGTGTGGGTGACTATTTCAGATCGTCAGTGATGTGTACACAGAGGAACTTGAAGCTTTCCACCCTCTCCACTGCAGTCCCATCAATGTGGATAGGGGCGTGCTCCCTCTGCTGTTTCCTGAAGTCCACAATCAGCTCCTTTGTTTTGTTGATGTTGAGTGAGAGGTTATTTTCCTGGCATCACTCTCACTGTAGCTTGTCTCATCATTGTTGGTAATCAGGCCTACTGCAAACTTTATGATTGAGTTGGAGGCGTGGCCACTCCATTCTGGGAGTACAGGAGGGGGCTGAGCACACACCCTTTTTATTTATTTACCTTTATTTAACTAGGCAAATCAGTTAAGAACAAATTCTTATTTACAATGACGGCCAAACCCTCCCCTAACCCAGACGACACTGGGACTCCTGATCACGGGATCGAACCAGGGTCTGTAGTGACGCATGTAACACTGAGATGCAGTGCCTTAGACCACTGCACCACTCAGGGGACCCTGTGTTGAGGATAAGTGAAGTGGAGGTGTTGTTTCCTATCTTCACCACCTGGGGGCAGCCCGTCAGGAAGTCCAGGACCCAGTTGCACAGGGCGGGGTTCAGACCCAGGGCCCCGAGCTTAATGATGAGCTTGGAGGGTACTATGGTGTTGAATTCTGAGCTATAGTCAATGAACAGCATTCTTACATAGGTATTCCTCTTGTCCAGATGGTATGGGGCAGTGTGCAGTGCGATGGCGATTTTATTGTCTGTGGATCTATTGAGGCGGTAAGCAAATTGAAGTGGGTCTAGGGTGTCAGGGGTAGAGGTGATATGATCCTTAACTAGCCTCTCAAAGCACTTCATGATGACAGAAGTGAGTGCTACGGGGCATTAGTCATTTAGTTCAGTTACCTTTGCTTTGTTGGGTACAGGAACAATAGTGGAGATCTTGAAGCAAGTGGGGACAGCAGACTGGAATAGGGAGAGATTGAATTGTCCGTAAAGTCCAGCCAGCTGGTCTGCACATGCTCTGAGGACGCGGCTAGAGATGCCGTCTGGGCCGGCAGCCTAACAAGGGTTAACACGCTTAAATGTCTTACGTCAGCCAAGGAGAAGGAAAGCCTACAGTCCTTGGTAGCGGGCCACGTCAGTGGCCCTGTGTTATCCTCAAAGTGGGCTAAGAAGGAGTTTAGCTTGTACGGAGCAGAGTTCAGGGGGTAGACCAAACAAGTCCCTCTCAGTCCAACACCTTGACCATTAGGCCAACACCAAGGTCTGAACCGGTTTGATGAGATCTTTGGTGTGTATGAGAATTCTGATGATACACTAACCCTTTCCTTCCCACACGTAACTATCTCAAGTCGATAACACCTGGGCACACCTTTGATGGCCTTACAGTAGCGCTATCCCACTTCTAATACCAGTACAATCCTGCTGTCTGCCACACCTTAATCATTACACCAAATACATGAATTCACAGGTGTCACACGAAAGAGGATGCCGCTCTACAGTATATCAAGCAGGAAGAAAACAGCAGCTGCAAAATGTATCAATGTTAATTGCACCAGACATCATACAATAGTTACCTGGCATGAAAGTCACACCAAGCAAGTATTAAAATGATTGCAAAGGTAAGGGGCTTGGGTCTTTCTGTCATTTGGTCCCACTTTCTGCAGTCTAAACATTCTGTTTCACTTGGTTCTTCAGTGCCATTGTGACTCTTCTACATTTTTAAGGATGGAAATCCCTTCATAACAATCAAAGGACCAAGTGGGGTGGAGGGTTAACACCAATGATTTATATACCCATGATTGGTTAACACGGTTAACACACGTCCAATGTCATTATGTGTCAAAAGGGATAGTAACCCATGCTTTGGTTTAGTTTCTGTATTGATGTGGCAATGACGGAATAACATTAAAACCTTAACTATGATTGATTGTGATGGTCTTATTTGCTCGCTGTAAACAACTAAGTAATAGTTTCCCTGGCGCAGTTTCCACATGCTAACGTTTTAGCATTTGTGGCACATATCCCATTCAAGTCATGGGCCTAATATTAGCATTTTTCGCATATGTTCAAAATCATCTAAAAGTGACTTTGTTGAGGTTCATAATACATTTGACACTTTCAGATTTGGAAATAACATACTTGGATTTGGGTCTTTTCCATATTGCATTCATTACTGAAGCATAAAATTGTCATGATGGGAACTAGACTAGTTAAAATGCTTGGGTTGGCATTCTAGGCAGGTCTACTGTGATTGAATGTTAGTCCTGTTACCCAGTGAAAAGGAAACAAAAAGAACAGACTCAGTACAAGTTGATGAACTTTTTTATGTCATACATAAGACCGCTTGAATATAATACAAAGGGCTTGTCCATTTTGTATCTTTTTGTAACATCATATACACAGCAAGTATTGACTAGATCTTACAATCTGTGGACACAGGTACTGTCCCCATGCCGTTTAATCTTAACAGTGCATGTCAGATGTCCTGTAACCAAACTATGTTGTCAATCACTCAAAACCAGACTGGGGGACAGAAAATAAAGGGTGGCAAGTAGGACAACAAAGCTTTTATTTGAATGAAACAGGGAGCAGAGCAGAAATTATACTGAACACTTGGGAGTAAACGTTGGATGTTTGTTGACTGGTTATATGGTGACGATCATGGCTTTCACACACATGTATCAGTAGCCTGACTTCAAATGGACCCACGGTTGAAGCTTATGCCAATTTTAATGCAACTTAAATTAGTTCCTGTAATACGTACATCATTTCTTATGTATTTGTTATATATTAAAACACAGCTGTCATTCAGGTTCGTAGACATACACCCACACACTATACCCTGTCTATAATATTTAAGGTATGCATATCTATTGTCCTGTTAAAATTTAAACCCTACAAGTTTTGCATTTGTACTGGCATTGTCAACTACTTTGGCCTGGAAGCACTGTTACCCATTGACTAATATCACAGAATAACTTCCACTGCATGGTCTCCACATTGACTTAAATGTACTCAAAATACCATTAGGAAAAAAGTAGTGAGTTCTAAACTTCCTTTATTAAAAAAATATAAATATATACATAAATTCTATTTCAACTATTAAAATGGGGTTGAAAAGTAAACACCTGAAGCCTGTGTTGTCATGGACACCTTTCCTCTAGCTGTTGCCGCCCCTTTCCATTTGCAACTGGTACAAAACGTTGGCCAGTTCTCTCGTATCCTCTGGCATCACACGAGGAGACTGGAGTATGACGCTCCAGCAGACAGGGCTCACTTCTCACTCCATCCATCCCTACTAGTTTCCTTTTGGATTTAACACCCATTGTGAGAGCTTCAGTCAAACACGTGAATTTGAGCTAATTTAGAGCAGTACCCCATCTCCAAAACCATCTAAACATGTGGATGTGTACAGTGCCTCTGCTAGCTAGGTCAAATAGGGTTGCTTCAAAATTGAGGGGGGAAAAGCGGTACCATTTTAGCCACTGCCGTGAAGACTGCCGAAAGTCATTTTAAGGCAGCTTTACCCAGATAGATAGGCATGTTTGAAACAGCCTCTGAATCCCAGGTCACAAATTGAAGGATTAATGCACTGTTATTAACATTTTTTTCCTCTCGACTCATGAATACGAGGACTTGCCTCGACTCATAGCCACCATACTGATACTCCGGAACCCGCAGAGTAGCAACCAGCGTTGGCATCTATTGTCCCTCAAGTCATTTGATAACGGGAAAAAAAGTTAAACCAATGAGAGATTTGTTTTTGTGTTTGTCTTTTTTTGAGAACCTTACAACCAATTCTGTCGAGGATACAGCTAACAGTAAATGTATTGAGTTCAACAACAGTTCCAGTTTTGCTAAAGCAATAGATACAGCCATTTTTACTGACATTTAAAAAAGGTCTTGATACACCTTGTGTCAAAGTGCAGAACTGCTACATTATTTGTTACAGACATCTATGTGCTATAAAAACAGCTTTGGTACAATAAATTATCAAAAGGGAAAATAAATCTTTGTAAAATTCACAGCATAATTGTGAGACAAAAAAAATCAGTCACATAAAATTCTGCATGTTTTCATTTTCAAGAAGAACCGAAGACATTTGTGCAGAAGCTCTGTTGGAGGAACCACATGCTGAAGAAACAAAGCAAAGAAAAGCAAGTAAAAAGCAGGAAGGGACACAGTCGTAGCTAATTCCATCCATCTTGCAAAAACACTACTTCTGTGAACTTGCAAGGCCCTGCAATCACTGGGCCTCGCAAGTCATACATTTTAGTTAAAGGCCTCTTAAATTAGCATTCTCAAAAACCCCTTTTCTTCCTATTTTTTTTTTTGTTTGATTTTTTTTGTTTTTATCCATACTTCAAAAATACAGGAAAGCTATTTTCTCATTTAAACGACAATGTCCAGCTTCTTTCCCCCACCCTCATTTCAGAGTCAAAAAAATCATAAGGCCAAAGGGTTATCTCAAAAAACTGCTACTGCCCGGACATCTGTACTTTAGGTTAGGTTTGGGCAGGACCGGCTCTGGCTGCTGCTCCTCAGTAGATCTCTTCAGTGTGGCCCTATTCCAGGGACCTGGTCAGGGCCCACCTTCACTGCTCTGGGGCCTCCCAGCTCTCTGCTGCCCAGCTGAACACGTGCTGACCTCGGCTAGAGAGCGCCGGCCCACAGTTCGCATCGGCACCCGTCTCAAACAGAGAAAGAGTGACACGGACAAACCCAGCGAGACGGAACCTCCCTGCATAATGCTTAATTCCTCTGCAACTCTACAGGTCTCACAACTCACAGGTGGAATTGCACAACAGAACAGAGAAATTCAAATGAGAACAAAAAGTACAAAAGAGAAAATTATTCTTGCCGAAGACAGGGGAAAAAAGGCAAATGCGTGGATAGGAGTTGCTGGAAGTGTTATGGTACTGTAGCAATTTCTTTACTAAATAGCCGTTGGCAAAAGAAGGTCTACGTAATTTTCTAACCACATACTTCTAAGCTCTCAGCTGACAATAACAAGGAATAATGCAAACCATGCAGTCAAGTGAGAGGTGAATGTGAAATGAATGGGTGTTTCAGTACTGTTGTTAAGTATGCTATGCGAGACAGTTTGTAGTAAAAATCTGTAATTCCCTGTGAACACTGAAAATGGTAGATCCAAAAATCCCATTTGAAAACCAAAGAGAATAGAGAAACCCAAGGGTGGCATGGGGATGAGTAGTTGGGGAGATGGTGGGCTTCGCACTGTGGTAGCGGGTCAGTGATAATCGCCCCTCTAATTTTAAGCAGCTTTTTGATCTCTATGCACTTTGTTGTTGAAAAAAAACACCACCTAAAAAAATACAAATAGAAAAAAAAAAAACATTCTCAGTTTAGTCATGAACTGGCGACAGAACTCTGCTGTACACAGACTCCCGCCATGGGTGACTCCTCCCTGTCTATGCCCTGTCTCATGCCCATGGGGTAGGTGGGGTGGCCCGCCATTCCAGTCTCTTGTCGGGGGTTGGAGAAGGCACCCAGTCCCATGGTCATGCTCCCATTCCTACCAAAGTCCAAGGCTGCGTTGGTGGGGAGCGGGCGCAACTGGTAGGCCTGGTTGCCCTGGGCCCCGGTGGAGGAGGAAGATGTGGAGGAGGAGGAGGCGGAGGAAGACAGGGAGGTCATGGACAGGTGGCCGTGCACCACCTCCATGGAGTTCTCCGTGGAGGCGCTGTTGGTGGGGGAGCGGTAGAGGCGGGGCCGGGGCCGTGCTGGCAGGCCCTGCTGTCCATGAGGGTGATGGTGTCCATGGTGATGGTGTCCGTGGTGATGGTGGTGGTGGGTGGAGGAGATGTTGCCGGGGGCCAAAGGGTGGATGGCTTTGGGCGCCTGGGGAGGCACGTGGAAGGTGGTCTCCTGGACGGGATGGGTCTCCACCGTCACAGTCTGCACCCCTTCGCCACCAGCCCAGCCCACGGGGGGAGGGAACGGCTGCCTCGCCTAACGCACAACAGCAACACAGTCAGTTAGTTACTCAAACAACTGATAAGAGGTCATTTAACTCTGTCTGAATAAACACACACATGTTTAGAGAACCCAAGACTTCCCCTGTGGCTATGGGGCTCATCTAGCTCAAATGGGAGTTGAGGTAAAGGTTGTCAACCTGGGTTATAGACTAAGTTGGCCAGGAGCAATAGTGTGTGTTTGTGTGACTTGCCTGTGGGCAGAGATTTTCGCAGTCCATGACCTGCACGGAGGCGCTGAAGTGACCTCCGCTGTGCCGGAGCTGATGCGTGGGGTCCGAGCGCGCCCGCCCACTGGTGCTTGTGCCAGATGACCCTCCTGCAGGAAAGAGACAAACAGAAGCAGGATGACATTCAATTTTAATGTTGAACTTCTGAGACAGTTCCATTCTGCCTGATGGCGCTGCACTACTGTACCTGAGCTTTTAGTTCATTGCTATCATTTCATCATGTCTGATCCAGGGTTTGAAATCCATTCCTGAGGGATTCCCAGTGTGCTGGGCTAGAACAAACAAAGTGAACACCCTGGGGTTCCCCCAGGATTGGACAGAGACACGGGTCTAACATCATGCTAAAGCTTCAAAGTGAACACCCACTTCTCCAAGCAGCGTCGCGGCTGCAGTGCTCTCCCTACCTGAGCTGGAGGAGGTGCTGGAGGTGGTTCCCGAGGACTGGGACTGTTCCAGCGCTGGGCTAGTGGACACACTGCTGCTTGTATTGGTCCCCTCATCCGCCGTCTTCTTGAAGAAGCTGTGCTGCAGAGCGTAGTAGGGCTGGATGCGGCTCTTGGGGTCGTAGTCCAGCATCCGCAGGATTAGGTCCTTGAACTTCAAGTAGTCGGCTACAGCGTGGCCAGACTCGCCTGCCCGCCGCCCCCCAGGACCCCCCGCCTCCACACCCAGGATGCTGTGCAGCTTCCGCGTGCCCGGCGGCTTATACTGCGCACACACACACAGAGCAGAAACTTTAGGAGGATACATACACTTGCAAAGGAGAGTTATGACATCACAACACAACATAATTGACAGAGTGATTTGTTGAACTCACCCTTTTGCCATCTTTGGTCTTCTTTGCACCCCACGTACTGTCAGACATCTTCTCGAAGAACTTCCTGGCCTTGGGGGCCTGGTCCAATATGTAATTGGGAGGGACGCCCAGCACTTCCACTATTTTGTTCATTTGATCAATCTGAAAAATCAGGAAGCCATAATTGAGAACATCTTACCCTCTTCGGCACTGTAACAGAGTTTTAAATTGCCTGTTCCTCAGAGTTTAAAAACCTTGATCTTTTTTTAAATATACAAATATTGATAAAACATAGAAATCACATAACATTTATCAACAATAAAACACCTCAAATAGATGAAAAGTTGAGTCCTGTCTACTACTAAAAAGTTCAAAAGCACCACAGCTCCCTCTGTTGGTCATTATAAGGCTCTCACTCCCTATGCCTGCCATCTTCATGAAGGCAAAAACTGAGCACAATAATGTCGCAGGACAGCATAATCTGACAAGTTATATCATCCCAAATAATGACTGCATCGTTTCATTCCATGAGTCCTACCTCGTTGGCCCCACTAAAGAGGGGCTCTCCGGTGTGCATCTCCACCAGGATGCAGCCCAGGGACCACATGTCGATGGCCAGGTCGTAAGGCATGCCTAGCAACACCTCTGGGGATCGGTAGAACCGACTCTGGATGTACTGGTAGATCTGAGTGGAAAGAAAGGGGTCACGGCTGTTAGGACATGGCATTTATGTTCTCCTTTTGTAGGAGGTCAACTATAAAGAAGACAGATGGCAGGTTTTCAGCAGAAATAAAGTTTGTTAGCTACAGTGGTTGTTCCCTCAAGGTTAGAAGAGGATAACGGGTTGCTACAATTTGGTACTTATGTCATCATATGTGTAGGGTAGGCCATGTAATGTGCAACCTTTTCCACACAAATATGAATGAAAAACATGTGTTTATTTTCTTTCCACATCATACTCTACCAATCCATCTATCCAATAATAAATTAATCCATTGAATACAGACTCCATCGTGGGTCACAACTAGTGATGCACCGATATTAAATTTTTGGCCGATACCGATATTTTCCTTGCAAAAAAAACCCTGATACCGATATAAAAAAAATTGCGGCCTTTTAAGCATTCTAGTACAGTTAACTAGTTAACACACACACAATGACGGTCTAAGGCACTGCATCTCAGTGCAAGAGGCGTCACTACAGTCCCTGGTTCAAATCCAGGCTGTATCACATCCGGCCGAGTCCCATAGGGCAGCACACAATTTCCCCAGCGTCGTCCGGGGTAGGCCGTCAATGTAAATAAGAATTTGTTCTTAACTGACTTGCCTAGTTAAATAAAGGTTACACACACACACACACACACACACACACACACACACACACACACACACACACACACACTGACCAAAAAGTTATTTTGTTGGCATTTACGTATGTCCCCATTACCAGTAAAACATAATCACAACTTATTTCTTTCACTTACTTGCTGTGCTGTTTCGTTGTTCATTTGTTCAGTCGTTTCATTCTCAACCAGGATTTCTCATACTATGGAACGCCGTTTGGGTCTTTGCGTGTCAAATAACAGTATTTGACGTCACAATAATTTAACGCAATCATTTCATTCATTTTTTTACGTAGTTATTAGACATTGATTACACTAATCACTCGTATTTCATATGTCACAACGATTCGTATGCTATGATGCTGGTAAAGTTGTCTCGCCTATAGTGCTGGTCATAAAAATAAGCTAGCTCATGGATGCAAACAATGTTCTTCCACAAAAACATAGCAAAACGACAATCTGTTTCAGTAGCTATACAGTTAGCCAGCTAACTATATAGCTAGGTATAATCATGTAAAACAACCCTAATTTATAAAACAGTTCTTATTTAATTCATGGCGGTCAGACCCATCTATGTGTAGCTAGCAACAATAAGGATTAGCCACAATAGTGGACTTTGCGGTTAGCCTTTAAAATAAAAGTATGTAATTGACAGTAATGGAAATTACTACAAATAGTAGAATTATGCCATAATTGAATAGATCATGCTAAACAAGGTTGGAATGTTATAAAAAAAAATAAAAAATCAACAAAAGACAATAATTTGCGAATTTGACAAATCTGTTGAAATCACACTGGATGTATTATACTTTAGAATTGCATTGGGGGCATACTTATTTCACTGTACAGCCTTACCTATGGATTGTGGCTCAATGACATGGGGTATCAGTCTACTCAGTGACACCCAGAAAACATTAGCGCCGTAGCTCTTATTGCAGGACTCTGAAACAACTGTGAATTGAGCCACTTTTATTGTCAACCTATGTGTATGGAACACTATTCCTGAGGAAAAACAATACTACGTGGATGTTTTGGAGTCTGATAACTCTGAGGAGGACGTTGGGAAAAAACATATTGGGTATTGAGTAGACTGATACCCCATTTCATTGATCCCCAATCCTTAGGTAAAGCTGTACAGTGCAATATGAATGTCAATACACACAATAGGCTGACTGGGGAGATGATTTCACACAGTCACAGTCCCGCGATAAGAGCTACAATGCTAATATTTGCGTAAACTCTCACAGTTGTGTTCTGTGGGTGTCACAGAGTAGATTGATACACCATTTCATTGCTTCACATTCCAACCTTGTTTAACATTAGCTAGTCTAAATACGGCATGATTCCACCAATTGTAACGTTCTGCATCACTTTCAATAAGGTACTTTTATTTTGAAGGCAAACCGCAAATTCCACTGTTGTGCCTAATCCTTATTGTGGCAAGCTTCACAACACATAACCTGGTCCGGTAGTGACTCACTAGCCAGATGAAGCCAGCTGGCTGCTTATAACGTTAGCTTTGGGCAGAAGCCCCAGGAGTTGCGGTCGAACAAATAATGCTTTATTACCAACGCGGTATTGTAAACACATCGTTCGTGGCCGGTGTTTGCTTGTTTACAGACTTTTTTGTACAGCTTTGACAGGGCTACTGATAGTAGTGGTGGCGCTTGGCTTGCACCTGCAAATTCAGAACACACAACATTCTATAATAGAACTGTTATTTGACGTGTCAAATTAAAAGCTTATTTAATGCATCAAATAGTGTTATTTGACGTGTATCTTTTTTGACATGCAAAGACCCAAACGGCGTTCCATAGTATGCCTACTCCGGTAGGGCAACATGTGTACCGGTGCTCGACCAGTCGGAGAAAGCCAACATCCCCCATGACAGAGAACGGTTGATTGTCAAGGGCAATGAATTCCACTATCTTGCCGTTAATGGATTTCGCCTTTGAGTTGTCTCGCTGAAATGTTCTTACTCTTTCAAATGACTGCTCCACTTGTTGACTGTTTGATCCACACAGCAGACATTGTGGGCTAGGTTAGGAATGCTGTGTTGCATGTGTAGCGCAACATTTTACGTGGCGTCATTACGTCATGTACCTAAGTTATATAGGTATGCACGGTAGCTTTGACATCGCTTTTGCACATCAGTGTTAAACTAGACATCGGGCCGATACCCGATGTTGGCATTTTTAGCTAATATTGGACGATTCCGATATGTTCACCAATATATCGTGCATCCCTTGTCACAACTGTTCGATCCAATACTTTTTCTGTGGCCTGTCAGATCTAAAATTCACCACATGAACCAAGAAAAAACAACCTCCTCATTTACCCACCCTCTGTCCCAGCTGGCAGGAGCTGCCAAAGTCCACGATCTTGATGGCGCTCCTCTTGGGGTTGCACAATAGGATGTTCTCGGGCTTCAGGTCACAGTGGATGATGCTGAGCTCGGGGGTGGCCAGGAACAATAGAGCCGTGCACATCTGCTGGGCAAACTTGCGTGTGAGGTTGAGCGAGACACCGCGGAAGTTGGTGTTCCGCAGCAGGTCGTACAGGTTGTAGGAGAGCATCTCAAACACCAAGCACAGGTGGCTCCGAAACATGAAGTGGCGCTTAAGGTGAACTGGGGAGAGAGAGATATGAGAGAGAGATATGAGAGAGAGAGAGATATGAGAGAGAGAGATATAAGAGAGAGAGAGAGAGAGAGAGAGAGATGAGAGAAAAAGAGAAAGAAAGAGAGAGAGGGAAAGAAGAAAAAAAAAGACTAATGCACATGTGTTGGTGAGGTGGATTTGCACTAAATACTAGTGATGTTAAACATACACATGGCAATTGGATACTCTTGTCAATGACTAGTGCATGTGAATAGGCCTGTTTCCCGGACACAGATTAAGCCTCATCCTGGAGTAAAACACATTTTCAAATGGGGGTTTCACCCCCGAAAAATGCCCCAATGTGTCTATCAAATAGATGGCGCACTGACATCGAGATGTCTTGGGGTCTTTCTGGTATTTTGATGGTAAATACTCCATCACAAAGTTGAAAAGAGGTCAAGTGTACGTACAGTGCATTCGTAAATTATTCAGACCCCACGTTTTGTTATGTTATTCTTATTCTAAAATAGATTTAAGGCATTTTTTCCTTCCTCAATCTACAAACAAACTCCATAATGAAAAAGAAAAAACAGGTTTAAAAGTTTTTCTAGCAAATGTATTACAAATAAAAATCAGAAATTCCTAAATTTACATAAGTATTCAGACCCTTTGCTATGAGACTCGAAATTGATCTCAGGTGCATCCTCTTTCCATTGATCATCTTCAAGATGTTTCTACAACTTGGAGTCCACCTGTGGTAAATTCAATTGATTGGACATGATTTGGAAAGACACACACCTGTCTATATAAGGTCCCACAGTTGACAGTGCATGTCAGAAAAAAAAACAAGCCATGAGGTCGAAGGGAATTGTCCGCAGAGCACCGAGACAGGATTTTGTCGAGGCACAGATCTGGGGAAGGGTACCAAAACATTTCTGCAGCATTGAAGGTCCCCAAGAACACAGTGGCCTCCATCATTCTTAAATGGAAGAAGTTTGGAACCACCAAGACTCTACCTAGAGCGGGCCACCCGGCCAAACTGAGCAATTGGGGGAGAAGGGCCTCGGAGGGAGGTGACCAAGAACCCGATGGTCACTCTGACAAGAGCTCCAGAGTTCCTCTGTGGAGATGGGAGAAACTTCCAGAAGGACAACCATCTCTGCAGCACTCCACCAAATCAGGCCTTTATGGTAGAGTGGCTAGACGGAAGCCACTCCTCCGTAAAAGGCACATGGCAGCTCACTTGGAGTTTGCCAAAAGGCACCTAAAAGACTTTCAGACCATGAGAAACAAGATTCTCTGGTCTGATGAAACCAAGATTGAACTCTTTGGCCTGAAAGCCAAGCGTCACGTCTGGAGGAAACCTGGCACTATCCCTACGGTGAAGCATGGTGGTGGCAGCATCGTGCTGTCGGAATGTTTTTCCACGCCAAGGACTGGGAGACTAGTCATGCTCGAGGGAAAGATGAATGGAGCAAAGTACAGAGAGATCCTTGACGAAAACCTGCTCCAGAGCGCTCAGGACCTAAGACTGGGGCGAAGGTTCCCCTTCCAACAGGACAACGTCCCTAAGCACACAGCAAAGACAATGCAGGAGTGGCTGCAGGACAAGTCTCTGAATGTCCTTGAGTGGCCCAGCCAGAGCCCAGACTTGAACCCGATCTAACATCTCTAGAGAGACCTGAAAATAGCTGTGCAGCGACGCTCCCCATCCAACCTGACAGAGCTTTAGAGGATCTGCAGAGAAGAATATGAGAAACTCCCCAAATACAGGTGTGCCAAGCCTGTAGCGTCATACCCAAGAAGACTCGAGGCTGTAATCGCTGCCAAAGGTGTTTCAACAAAGTACTGAGTAAAGGGTCTGAATACTTATGTAAATGTGATATTTCCGTTTTTTTTTTTTTTTTATCAATTAGCAAAAATGTATAAAAACCTGTTTTTGCTTTGTCTTTATTGAAATTGTGTGTGTAGATTGATGAGGGGGGAAAAAACTTTCTTCCATTTTAGAATAAGGCTGTAATGTAACAAAATAAGGAAAAAGTCAAGGGGTCCGAATACTAATGATTTTCATTTTTTATTTAGAGCCCTGACCACCTAATGAATATGATCTTTTAGCTGGAGGTAAATAATGCATGAAGGAGAGAAGAGGGAGAGAGAAAGGTGTATAGAAAGAAGGGGAATCCGGCATTACCTATGTAGTACTTCATCTCAGTGTCGTGTTTGTTCATGAGCTCGAGGAGCCGCACTTCAATCTGGGCTTGATTTAGAAAAGCCTTCTTGTTCTTGATGATCTTAATTGCCACCCACTCTTGCTCAACACGGTCATATGCTTTTACAACCTGGAGAGAGAGGGAAGCCAAACACAAATCATCGTAAACACAATGAGCCGGGCGGAAACGCGTGCACTGAACAAGGGGGGGGGGGGGTTCTGATTTATCGAAGCCTCTTCAGTGTCTCTCTCACACACACACACACACACACACACTTCTGCTGACTCAGCAGATACCTCCACACTGTGTGAGCCTATGGTTAAACACTCATATATTGTTTTCTAAATCAAACATACGATTAAGCATTTCACTGTTAGTCCACACCGGTTGTTTACGAAGCATGTGACAAATAAAATGTAATGTCAATCTTAATGACCATGTCTAGCCCATTAAAGACTTGGTGTGGTGATGGGTGAAACAATACCAGGTGAGCTTCTGCAAAATGGTAACTGCTTCACTGGTGGTTGACAATACATTTCATCATGAGACTCACCTGTCCAAACGAGCCTTTGCCTATCAAGGAGTCGATCTCGTAGCGGTCCATCCATTTCTCCCCGTTCTTGACGATGTAGTCGTAGTTGTCGTCATCGTAGCCGTCGTTGAAGACCTTCCTCTCCTTTTTGTGACTGGAGTCGTCGCCCTGGCCCTGTTGGTGTCTCCGCTTCTTTTTTGCATAGTACACCTGTCGACAAAAAAGTGTTCCAACTAGATTACCCATCAGGTAGGTGGCACACTGAGCCTGGGAGGTGGTTGCTAAAAAGGTAGGCCCTAACCAACACTGTGCAGTATAAGTTGGACATTGCATTGGATCTTGTAACTATTTCATTCAAATATTTAAGTGGCTCAGTGCAAGCCTGATTCTACCTTCTTCAGGCCTGCCAGTTGTGTTGTCCATGAAAATGTTATGAAATCACAACCAATTCTGAGTAGTGATCCATCCTTTTGTGTATGTGTATGTGTGTGTGCGCGCGCCCCCCTGGCCTTGAGCGACCAGAGTTCCAGGTACAGGTGTAGTGTGTGGCGGAGGGAGAGTGGTGGAACTTACCTCATTGATGCATTTGTAGGTTTTGATCAGGTCAATAGAGAGCTTCCTCAGGGGAGCCGAGGACGGGTCGCGAAAGCACTGGGGCACGCGCCTCTGTAACATGACAACATCAGGGGTCACCTTAAAACACAGACGCACCAAACACAGAAAACATCACCTTTTCAGAAACACACAGACACACTCACCTTGTCTATCTCATTAAAACGATTCATTAGATCACCCGTCTTCAGCTACCATCAAGTGCATCTGTTTTAATGTGGCAAATGTTGCTATTCATGTCATTTGTTCACCATACTGAAGTGGGAGGATTGACACACATGGGGGCAATATACAGTAGGACTAAACTATCACGTAGGGAACTTAGTGGTGTGGACATAAATTTGAGCTTTGATGAGGGCCTGATTTCAGAACCACACACGTGGGCAGCAGCCACTGTACACCGAGGTCATGGGCGTGTTTGACAGCCCCCCGCAGCTTATTTTGGTAACTGTCGTCAGTAATAAAATCAAGTGGAAAATCACACTGTTTATTATTAGTCCACTGTCCTGGACACGCAGGCCGTGATGTTCCCTGTACAGTAAGAATAACCCCTCACGCAGGGTCGGAATACATTTTGAGAAGTGCCCTTTGCTAGGAACAGAAAGGCTGACCGCAAGCGGTGTTGTGTAAGGCAGGCACAGGCCACAGGGCTTGGGATTAGCACCACTTTGTGTGCGAGTGTGTGTGAGGATGTTTTTGGTTTGTGTGTGTGTATTTATGTCAATGTGTGTGAGTATGAGTGCATGCTTATGTGTGTATGTCAGTATGATTGTGTGCATCAGTGTGCGTGTAATTGTACATGTGAATGACCGTGTGTTTGTGTCTAGCTGTAGCTAGTGTACCTGGCTGGCGATAGACTGCTGCGCCTGCTCGCTGTAGGGCACAGACGGGTCAGTTGTCTGCTGGTGCCGCTCACTGTACTGCTGGTGCGAATGGGGCATGGGAGCAGCCATCTGAAGCCCAGCAGCGTGGAACGAAAACGAGGGGGCAAGCCGGACAGATGAAGGTTTGCATGCTGAAGTCTCTCCTCCTGAAAGAGAGGGACACCTTCTGATCGACACACATTCAATAGGTTCTCACAAGGCCCCATTCTCAGTCATCTCAGTGTGAACCCTTTGCAACGGTGTTCCTTTAAATAAATAATACAAATTAAGAAATTATGTAATTGTGTTTGGAATAATCTGTGTTTGTATAATAGAGCAAGAATTTTGACATCATTCTTTTACCAGTGATTATTCCATAGGTACCATCAACCGATTTCCCATTTCTCAGAAAGTTGTAGCCTGCATCCTACACGACCCAAAATCTATACATGAAAACAAGCATCACCATAAACCTACCGACAAGAAAAAAACTACAAAAAGGACCATGGCAGGGAGATGATGTAATGCCTGCACACTACTTCATCACATCCCTGCATGGTGGCCAGAATTTTTTTTTAAAGCATGCCTTGTTCACCAGATATTAAGTGAATAATTTATTGGGGAAACTATTACAAAAGCCCCAAAGCAATAAAGCTGATTAAAGAAATGCTGAAGCAAAGTGCTCCAGGGCAAAAAAGTACAAAGTCCCAAATAGCTAGCTGACCATTGCCATTGCATTTAAAATGTCAATGAACTGTGAATGAATAATGGCAGTTTTAGTTTTCTACGGCATCCTGAGTCTCGTCTGGACTCATGGCATATGAGACCTTTGAAGAAAACTATATATTCCAGGAAATATTCTAAAAATAGCTTTTGAAATTAAATCCTAACATACCCAGACACCACATAACTTCAAATCACAGTAAAATGGACCCGAGTTGCTTTGTAAAGATAAACTGTGACATTCTCTTTCCTGTTGCACGGAGAGTTGCTCCTTGGCCAGTGGCATGCAGGATGAAATCAGATCACAAAAAAGCAGGCAGCACATGATGATGACGACAGAGTCTAATGTGTCCTACAGCACTGCGCGACTCGCTGGAGTCTTTGCTCCATCGCCCTCAGATCAGGTTCCATCCCAAACAGGAGGGACCCAGAGGACACAGCCCACACAGCCATGCTTTTGTCACAAGGTTGCTCTCACTAACACTCCAGATGGTCTCTCAAATAGCTGTAGAGATTTGCCAGCAAAAAGTCAATGGAATGATTAGCAGTCAGTTACACGGCGAAATTAAACATAGCTAGGGCTCATGTGGAAAGGTTTGTGCATTAAGCTTTTTTAGTCAGGGTTACCAGAGGAGGAGGTGGTAACCTTTGATCATGCTTGGTTAAATCAAAGAAGAGGGATGAGGGGGAGGGGGGCTGTGGAGGCTCTCAGTGAGTGGACCCTCTCAGTCTCAGTCGTCTGCTGGCTAGTGACTCAGCATCAAGATGGGAGCATTAGCCGAACTCAGACCTGCCTGCCTTTTACCTACTCTTCCCCTCCACCACCTCATCACACTGAGGGCTGGGAAACCGCTGCGTCACCACACACACACACACAACTCATTCCCAAAAGCTGCTCTGGCAGCGTAGCCGAGAGAGAGAGGAGAAAGGAGAGAGAGAGAGAAAGGCAAAAAGCGAGCACAACGAGCTGCTGTCTGATGCTATAAACAGCAATCGGACATCACCTTTCCCCTTAAATCCCTGGGTAACGTCATCTTCCAACGCATCACTCTGGATTATATTTTTCTAATCCCTGCTGCTGCAATTACTGTTCAGTTTCCCTGTTGCTGTAGTCAAGGAACTTAAAGAATTGCCAAAATACTCAAAATGAAAGATCAAGGCAGCGTTTCAAAAAGTGAAAGCAGATTTCAAAAAGGTCATGCTTTTATCAAGTAGGCAATCTCACGCAATTAAGTAGCCTTCGAACAGAAGAGTGCCTGGTGTGAACATTGCTTCATATTACCCCAACCACATTGTTAACTTTTTTGTGTGTAGAGGGACCTTAAAAATGATATAATTGAAGAGTACAATCAATGACTGTGTTAGGGGTGGCCTAAAAACGGGCAGATAGTGTCTATGCTAATTGTTAGCATTATCGCTAGTTAGCATTTTTCTATTTGCTTACACACACAAAAGTTAACGATGTGGTTGGGGTAATATGAAGCAATGTTCACACCAAGCACTATTCTGTTGGAAAGCTACTTGATTGCTTGAGGAGTAGTCATTAGTCAGAAAGCATATTGCACAAATATTCATGGTAAGGTTAAAATCCTTATCATAGCACAGATCCATCACTGTAATATCCTGAAAATATTTCACTTTGATTGACATGAACAGGCACTAAACTGCTGTAATACTAAACCGCTGTCTGCAAATTTACCATGAGAAGGTGGCGAGTCATGCAGATATTATGTAGCCTATGGTAGTGCGTACAACCCAATACATCACTGGGGCCAAGCTTCCTTCCATCCAGTACCTATTTACTAGGCGTGTCAGAGGAAGGCCCAAAAAATTGTCAAAAGACTCCAGTCACCCAAGTAATAGACTATTCTCTCTGATACCACATGGCAAGCGGTACCGGAGTGCCAAGTCTAGGTCCAAAAGGCTCCTTAACAGCTTCTACCCCCAAGCCATAAGACTGCTGAACAATTAATAAAATGGCCACCCGGACTATTTACATTGTCCCCCCCCTTTGTTTTTACACTGCTGCTACTCTGTGTTTATTATTTATGCATAGTCACTTTACCCTTACCTACATGTACAAATTACCTTGACTAACCTGTACCCCCGCACATTGACTCGGTACCGGTACACCCTGTATATAGCCTCATTATTGTTATGTAACTTTGTGTTAATCTTTATTTTTTTAAATAATTTTAGTTTGAGTAAATATTTTCTTAACTCTATTTCTTGAACCGCATTGTTGGTTAAGGGCTTGTAAGTAAGCATTTCACGGTAAGGTGTTGTATTCGGCGCATGTGACAAATAACATTTGATTTGAAGTGAGCTAAAAGAAATCGATCTCTGCTTTTTTTGTTGAGTGCTCCCAACTACTTTCTGACTCAAACTTGTCCTTTTGGAAGTTTTTCTTGATAAACCCGTCTCACGTTACAACGAATGCATACTTCACATACAGGAAATGTGTGATTTTTCCTAGTAGTGTTACTTAGCAGTCATTGAAGGCACAATCTGAGATACTTTATTTTGTGTAATGGTCATTTAAATTAACAACATATGCCCCCACGTCACAACCTTAGTAAAACTGTCTTACCCTATGATAACCCAAAATATAAAATTGCATTACTGTTAATGCATTTGTTGGCATATACCTAATGCTTTCAAATATGCTTAAAACAATTGTGTCGATCTCAAGGACCGTGGCGGGGCTCTGCCGCTGGGTTGACTAAGAAATATAGCTTTAAAAACAGGCTTGAGTTACGAGTAGAACTACAATAAACATATACACTGAGTATACAAAACATTAAGAACACAAGGTGTCGAAAACGTTCCACAGGGATGGTGGCCCATGTTGACGCCAATGCTTCCCATGTTGACTCCACTGCTTCTCACAGTTCTCATGTTGGCTGGATGTCCTTTGGATGGTGGACCATTCTTGATACACACAGGAAACTGTTGAGCATGAAAAAAACCTTAGCGTTGCAGTTCTTGACACAAACCAGTGCGCCTGGCACCTACTACCATACCCCATTCAAAGGCACTTAAATATTTTGTCTTGCCCATTCACCCTCTGAATAGCACACATACACAATCCATGTCTCAGTTGTCTCAAGGCTTAAAAATCATTCTTTAACCGGTCTCCTCCCCTTGATCAACACTGATTGAAGTGGATTTAAGAAGTTACATCAATAAGAGATCATAGCTTTCACCTGGTCAGTATGTCATGGAAAGAGCAGGCGTTCATAATGTTTTGTATACTCAGTGTATATCACATGATGACATTTTTAATCTGATCAAAGCCAGCTAAAAAGATGTAGCCTATTTTGTAATTAATTCACAGATCACTTTTAAGGACTTCTGAGGTTCGGCAAGTTCTCCCAGAAAATGTCTAATGAAAGCATTCACACACAGTAAAATCTCATGTCTGATCACATGTAAAAATATGATATGGCATGTACACACGTATCTGGCAATCAAAAATGTAATAGGAATAAGGTGAAAAATAAGTAGTTAAGACAGATATTAGCAAACACATTCCAGTTGCATCAGTTGTTTTACTTGACTGATTCAACTCAGCAGTGAAAGCAAGCCTATAGCCCTGTAATCGAATCTTCTCAGTTCTATTTTGAAATCTCAGTCTGTCTGCAGTGAGTGGGAATTCTGCAGATCATTAAGTACTCATTTATCAACGTCTCTCACCAGGCAACACAATGCAGCAGAATCACAGAGAGTAACCAGCCTTCTGAACCCCAGCAACAGTACCTAATTAGCATAGCCTACCACCAAGAAGAAACTGTGTGATTGGCTTGTGCTTTCTCCAGCTTGCCCAATCAGAAGACAGTATGCAAATACCCTACTTTTGTTGCTAGGGCAGAGCTCCGATCTATTGTCCAATAGGAAAACAAGTAATAAACAAGAAATGGAAAAATCACTGTCAAATTTCCAAGCTTTTTTTAACACATTATTTGCTGGATGAAATTAATGTAGCAGTTTAGAACCTGGAGCCAGTGTCTCCAAGAACAGAGCTCTAGCAAACGTCCAACCTAAAATAAGGGAGTGGAGCCGAGTACAAGAACCGTGATGGGAAAGAGTGACATTTTCAGAATTATTTTTTGCCTGATATTATGAATTTGGTAATCAGAATGAAATTATATTTAGAAAACAAAATCTAGAGTTAGGTTTTTTATAATACCAGAACACAATGTATTTCCTTCTGACAATACATCATGAATAACAGCATTAAAACATTTAATAATAAAAAAAGACAGTCATGGTGAATACACAGTTGAAATACTTTCCAATTAACTTTTAGTCTAGGCTATTGTTCCTTTTAATAGAGAATCAATATACACTACTGTATTTCTGGGGGAGCATTTTGGACAGCTTCAATACAATCTCAGGAAAATACATTAATGCACAATTTAAAGCTCGCTTGGTTGATTCTACTAGACAGCATGAGTATGCTGTTGGGAAATCCAACCGGGCTGAGACAGCACATTTACGATTGCTTTTACAGTAAACTGGCATTCCAATTTTTTCTTGACATGCAGGTGTAATCTAGCAAAAAACACTCTGAAAAGCAGAAAAGGTGAGGCCATGTCTTCTTCTCCCTCAAAACTGGGCCGAAGTTCAGTGGCAACTGAAGTGGAGTTGAGCTATAGTCCACCAGAGGTCAATTGAAACTATAGCTACAGCAGTTTTAATTGATTCATCAATCACGGGAGGACTTTCATAATTACACAAAGAAACCTAAGAGTCAAACCTGGTGTCTGTTCATCAACTAATTTATGTATTTATTTATTTGTACATTATTTACGCATTTCTGCCTTCAATATGATAATGCATTATCCTTTTTTGTAGATACTTTTGTCCTTTATTTGTCCTTTATTTGTCCTTTTGTTCAATTCCCACTTTTTACACCAGGCCTGGTGTTAGGGCTGGGAGGATTCTGTAATTTTGGATAATGATGAATTGTTATGCAAATTGCACAGATATTGTCATAATTGTAATTTTTACAAACAAAATAAATAGCGTGTAATGCATCTTTGAATATTTGCTACGACATACATAATGAATACAACACCACTTTGGTGACACCCACGTAGCAAAAACAAATGGTTTTGACCACTTGGAATTTTTGGAAATGCTTTTCCTCCCAACAGTACCGTTATGCTCATAAAATGATTACCAATTTTACCTACTTCATGTAAAAACTAACTGCTATTGGGTAAACTGAATACAAAGTTGAATTCTCCCTTCTCCTAAAATTAAGGTATTAAAGCGATGACAAATATTTTTGGGTTCACGATTATTGTCAATAATTCTCAGTTGCACGATTATCCAATAATTGTGCCAGCTCTACCGGGGTTTGAAACAGCAACTATTCCACTACTGGTCCACCTCTAACCTCTAGGCTACCTGCAGCCCCCAAAATAATGATGAGCAGTGCTGTTCTGTCACACCATTAGCTAATCAATGTTAAGGAGTAGTAAGCCTACTCAAATGTGTTTCACTTACTCTGGTAAGCCGGCTTTGCAGAGCTCCTTATGTCGCTACAATTAACTAAAACAGTTAAACTTGAGGGCTCTATTTTTGGCTAGCGTTAAGGCAGCGCTATTGTGAAACACATGTTAGCTGGCAATTTCGGATTGTAATACCTGGTGCTTTAGCATTTTCCAACCATTGCAGCATGGTTGGTATTTACCTGTAACATCAGCTCAGTTGCGGTGAGGTGGCAATATCTGAGGTGTGTCCTTAAAAACAAGGACATTTCCAAGTGACCTCAAACTATATATATATATATATATATATATATATATATATATATTAGTGTGAACTAAGCTAGAAGAGGAAATCAATCTCGTAAAAAAGAAAACATGAATGTCCTTGAGTGGCCCAGTCTTTCAGACAAGGAGTTGACTGAAAATGTTTGATGCAAGAAACCACTTTACAAAATAAAATGCATTATTCCCATACCATTATTACAGAGAATCAGACAAATGATGCTACCCTCTGCCTATTGGCTACTTAGTCTATTCAAACCGGTCTCAAAATACAACATTGCCCCTTTAAGAAAAAAAATCTCTTTACCGGACTGGCTTTTCAAAGATGTCTATAAAAGTATATGTTTTGTGGTCTTGTAGGAACTCCCATATGGCTGACTACAAATTATCTATAACTGGGCTAATAACTCATTAACTAGCAAAGGATATGAACAAAATGGGCACACGGGGCTACATGCAGGTCTTGCATTGACCTCAAGACAAGCGTATCTACTCGAGTCATGCACAATAGAATCTTACTCTGATACGTTCTGCCTACAACAATCTCTTGCATAGTTAATTTTGTTTCTGTATGGTGCATTGAAAGTGGCTAATATTGCATTTATTCGATCACAATTTCCACAGTAAATAGAAACGTTGATAGTTTAAACTAACAGCGAAAACTGTAGAAAGTTGAGTGAAGTTCAATCTCATGCTTCTCTCTGTGGGCTGATATTTCTTCTACACTGCACGGCAGTCCCGTCTCTTGGCTACTGCACACCCGCACGCAGCTTAGAGGGAACATTGGTCCTCTCCGCATACCCATAACATGATGCAGCCAACACTATATGCAGCTACCACTATGCTTGAAAATATGGAGAGTGGTACTCAGTAATGTGTTGTATTGGATGTGTCACAAACATAACACTTTGTATTCAGGACAAAAAGTTAATTGCTTTGCCACATTTGTTTCTATATGACTTGACTGTGATTTTTGAATGACTACCTCATCTCTGTACCCCACACACACAGATAGATATTTGTAAGGTCCCTCAGTTGAGCAGTGCATTTCAAATATAGATTCAATTACAAAGACCAGCCAATGCCTTGCAAATAAGGGCACCTATTGGTAGATGGGTAAAAAAGGCAGACATTTAAAATCCCTTTGAGCATGGTGAAGTAATTAATAACACCCAGTCACTACAAATATACAGGTGTCCTTCCTAGGAAGGAAACCGCTCAGGGATTTCAATATAAGGCAAATGGTGACTTTAAACCAGTTAAGAGTTTAATGGCTGTGATAAGAAAAAACTGAGGATGAATCAACAACATTGTGGTTACTCCACAATGCAAAGCATGAAAAGGAGGAAGATGGTACAGAATATAAATACTCCAAAACATAAATCCTGTAAGCAATAAGGCACTAAAATAAATTAACTTTGTCCTGAAAACAAAGCGGTATGTTTGCAAATCTAACAACATCACTGAGTTCCACAATTCATATTTTCAAGCATGGTGGTGGCCCCATCATGTATCATCGGCAAGGACTAAGGAGTATTTTTTTTTTATAAAAAGAAACTGAATAGAGCGAAGCACAGGTAAAATCTGTTTCAGTCTCCTTTCCAACTGACACAGGGATACAAATTCACCTTTCACCAGGACAATAACATAAAACACAAGCCAAATATACATTTTGTTAATTTACAGCCTTATTCTAAAATGGATTAAAATAGTTTTTCCCCCTCATCGATCTACACACAATAGCCCACAATGACAAAGAAAAAACAGGTTTTTAGAAATGTTTGCAAATGTACTTGAATTCTCAGTACTTTTTTTTGTATCACCTTTGGCAGCGATTACAGCCTCGAGTCTTCTTGGGTATGACGCTACAAGTTTGGAACACCTGTATTTAGGGAGTTTCTCACATTCTTCTCTGCAGATCCCCTCAAGCTCAAGGTTGGTTGAGAAGCGTCGCTGCACAGCAATTTTCAGGTCTCTCCAGAGATGTTGGATCGGGTTCAAGTCAGGGCTCTGACTGGGCCACTCAAGGACATTCAGAGATTTGCCCCGAAGCCACTCCTGCTTTGTCCTGGCTGTGTGCTTAGGGTCATTATCCTGTTGGAAGGTAAACCGTCGCCCTAGTATGAGGTCCAGAGCGGTCTGGAGCAGGTTTTCATCAAGGATCTCTCTGTACTTTGCTCCATTCATCTTTCCCTCGATCCTGACTAGTCTCCCAGTCCCTGCCGCTGAAAAACAAACCCAAAGCATGATGCTGACATCACCATGCTTCACCGTAGGGATGGTGCCAGGTTTCCATGTTTCTCATGGTCTGAGAGTCCTTTAGGTGCCTTTTGGCAAAATCCAAGCGGGCTGTCATGTGCCTTTTACAGAGGAGTGGCTTCAGTCTGGCCACTCTACCATAAAGGCCTCATTGGTGGAGTGCTGCAGAGATGGTTGTCCTTCTGGAAGATTCTCCCATCTCCACAGAGGAACTCTAGAGCTCTGTCAGTGACCATCAGGTTCTTGGTCTCAACCATGACCAAGGCCCTTCTCACTGATTGTTCAGTTTGGCCGGGCGGCCAAATCTAGGAAGAGTTTTGGTGGTTCCAAACTTCTTCCATTTAAGAATGGAGGCCACTGTGTTCTTGGGGACCTTCAATGCAGCAGACATTTTTTAGTACACTTCCCCAGATCTGTGCCTTGACACAATCCTGTCTGAGCTCTACGGACAATTCCTTCGAACTCATGGCTTGTTTTTTGCGCTGACATGCACTGTCAACTGTGAGACTTTATATAGACAGGTGTCTGCCTTTCCAAATCATGTCCAATCAATTGAATTTGACTAACTCTGTTTTCACTTTGTCATTATGGGGTATTGTGTATATGATGAGGAATTTTTAAATATTTAATACATTTTAGAATAAGGCCGTAACGTAACAAAATGTGGAAAAAGGGAAGGGGTCTGAATACTTTCTAATGCACTGTACGTTGGAGTTGCTTACAAAAACGACATTGAATGTTCCTGAGTGGCCTGGTTACAGTTGACTTAAATTGGCTTGAAAACCTATGGCAAGATTTTCACTCCCGCGAGATTGTTCCCATCACTCCTGGGATTCAAACCGGCAACCCTCTAATTACTGGCCTGCCGCTCTAACCCTGTGGCTACCGCCGCCCACATATGCAGCCTAGGTAAGGATTTATCTGACATGTAAGCCTATTCATGAAATCAATATTAAGACTACTATGACATTTTTACACCAGTGATGTAAAGAAGGCATGAAACATATGTCCATAAGTCACGGACAGTATTTCCCTACATTTAACAAAAAAAGTGAGAGAAAAGAAGAGAAAGCGGGAGATCAGCAGCTAACCTGTATGCATTGTCTCCTGGTAACTCTCATATCATCCTTGCAGGAGAGTCCAGCAGCACACCACAGCCCACTGGAGAAAGACAAACAATTAACTATATTAGCCTTAGTGTATTTGTGCTTGCAAGGCTATTTCCTGGCCCCCACCACTGGGGAGCCAGGCCCAGCCAATCAGAATGAGTTTTTCCCCACAAAAAGGGCTTTATTGCAGACAAAAACACTCCTAAATTTCATCTGCTGTCTGGGTGGCTTGTCTCTCGATCCCGCAGGTGAAGATGCCGGATGTGGAAGTCCTGGGCTGGTGTGGTTGCACATGGTCTGCGGTTGTGAGGCCAGTTGGACGTACTGCAAAATTCTCTAAAACAACGTTGGAGGCGGCTTACGGTAGAGAAATTAACATTAAATTCTCTTGCAACAGCTCTGGTAGACATTGCTGCAGTCAGCATGCCATTGCACGCTATCTCAAAACTTGACATCTGCGGCATTGTGTTGTGTGACAAAATTACACATTTTAGAGTGGCCTTGTATTGTCCCCAGCACAAGGTGCACCTGTGTAATGATCATGCTGTTCAAACTTCTTGATATGCCACACTTGTCAGATGGATAATTATCTTGGCAAATGAGAAATGCTCACTAACAGGGATGTAAACAAATTTGTGCACACAATTTTTTGAAAAGTAGCTTTTGGTGCATGACATTTGTCCTGAATATATATGCCTGATAATTGTTCTGCCTAATTCAGTAGTTTTTCCCAAATTAAGTTCTCGGTTTGTTTTTCCAGGTTTCAGATTTTTTCCTGTTGTTCATGTTTCACTCCGAAAATCACACTTTTTAAAAATAGAAAAATCAACAAATGTGGATGTTCTGAGTCCACAATGTTTAAACCATATCAGTAGACCACTTGAGTTCAGGGAAAAAGCTAATACATGTTCCTTTTTAGGTGTAGATACCCTTTAAATTCAAGTGTATAGTCTGCTCACCAGCAAGAGACTTGCTTGGTTAGCACGTTTCTGTAGCACCCTTTATTTTTATTTAACTTATTTAACCTTTATTTAACGAGGCAAGTCAGTTGACGGGACGCCAATACCTAAGTTAACGGACAGTTGTAAATCATGCAGCGCCATGTGTCACGATCGCAGATTTTAGAGAAAAAAACAAATGTCGGTACATATAAGTGTCTTATATCGACTGAAAGCTTAAATTCTTGTTAATATAACTGCACTATCCACTATCCACTTTACAGTAGCTATTATTGTGAAAAAATGGCATGCTATTGTTTTAGGAGAGCTCCTAACAACAAAACAATTTTCACCGCGATAGGTTTGATAAATTCACCTCTGAAGGTGAAATGTGTACTTACATTCTGAAATCTTGCTCTGATTTATCATCCAAAAGGGTCCCAGAGATAACATATAGTGTTGTTTAGTTAGTTAAAACTTCTTCAGGGTAGGGTCTATTTTTCTCCATTTCCGCCTGACTGACGTGCCCAAAGTAAACTGCCTGTTGCTCAGGCCCTGAAGCCAGGATATGCATATAATTGGTACCATTGGAAAGAAAACACTCTGAAGTTTGTAGAAATGTAGGAGACTATAACACAATAAAATAATGTAGGAGACTATAACACAATAGATATGGTAGGAGAAAATCCAAAGAAAAACCAACCAGAATGCTCTTCCAATAGAGCGTATAGGGATTTTTTTTTATCTAGTTCCCAGTATGCAATTCATATGGCTTCCACTGGATGTCAGTAGTCTTTGTTCAAGGTTTCAGGCTTGTTTCTTCCCAAACAAGGAAGAATTATGAGTTTTAGTACTGGGACTCAGAGGATGCGAAGAGGATGCGCACCTGCTAATATCATTTTCCTATTGAACATACTTCTTTCCTTATGAAATATTATAGTTTAATTACATTTTAGGGTATCTGAGGATTAAATAGAAACGTATTTAGACTTGTTTTAAAGTTTAGCGGTAGCTTTTTGATTCCTTTCTCTGCATGTCGAACGAGTGGATTACTCAAATCGATGGCGCCAACTAAATAGACTTTTTGGGGTATAAAGAAGGATTTTATCTAACAAAATGACACTACATGTTGTAGCTGGGACCATTTGGATGACAAATCAGAGGAAGATTTTCAAAAAGTAAGTGAAAAAAGCCGGTGGAAAAATATTTTGATGTGGGGCAATCGCATAGCATGCTTTCGCTGTAAAGCCTACTGTAAATCGGAAAGTGCAGTTAGATTAACAAGAATTTAAGCTTTTAACCGATATAAGACACTTGTATTTACATAAATGTTTAATATCCATAATTATTTTTACGATTATTTATTTGAATTGCGCGCCCCCCCAGTTTCACCAGAAATTGTCCCGCTAGCGGGACGCCTAGCCTTAAGATAAAATCCTTTTTCATATCCTAAAAAAGGTCCATATAGCATGCACGATTGATTTTGTATTTCCACTCGTTCAATTTGCAAAGAAAATAATCTGTGAAAATCTTACCCTAAATGTTGTTTCAACCAGTCAAATCACATCCGTATGTATTCCTCAGAGATCCTAGAACATAACCAGACTTCACTATATCATTAGGAGTGTAGTATATCCTATAGGACACCAAATTTAGTCCGAGAGCGACGCCTTCATGGCACGCCGATGACGCGGGCAGTCTTCACTTGATCTACTCTAACTTTGTCAAATAAGCACCAATCGGGTCAATCAAAGCTAGCTAGACAGCCAATGAGCTGGGCTTTACGGGAGTATCCGAAAACGCTGTATCTGTCGCAAAATGTAGCTGCTAACCTTTTGCGACAGCATGCCTTTTCCTTTTGGTCAAAAATGTATCTAAATATTCAGAGTTATGAAGTTATGAAAACTGGTTGTTTTGCAAAAGTTGAACTTCTAATATGGCTACTAATACTGGAAAAGCTAAATCAAAGTCCAAGTATACAGATTAGACAATATTCTTGCAGAAGAATGTAATATGAACGCAAATGACTCCTTCACGATTTGCCCAAATGTACCTGGGTGACTTCACACTAAATGTCATGTAGTTCGCTCATACTTCAAGTGAAACTTTGCACATACACTGCTGCCATCTTGAGGACACCATCGGAATTACAACCAGAGTGATGGCTGGAAGTGGGACCTTTCAGTTTTTTTCTTTGTATTTTCAACTACCAGATCTATTGTGTTATATTGTCCTACATTCAATTCACATTTCCACAAACGTCAGTGTTTCCTTTCAAATGGTACCAAGAATATGCATATCCTTGCTTCAGGGCCTGAGCTACAGGCAGTTAGATTTGGGGTATGTCATTTTAGGCGAAAATTGGGGGAAAAAAGGTTCTACCCCGAAGAAGTTTTAAGAACAAATTCTTATTTACAATGACGGCCTACCCCGGCCAAACCCTAACCTGGACGATGCTGGGCCAATTGTGCGCCGCCCTATGGGACTCACAATCACGGCCGGTTGTAATACAGCCTGGAATTGAACCAAGGTCTGCAGTGACACCTCTAGCACTGAGATGCAGTGCCTTAGACCGCTGCGCCTCTCGGGCGCAAAAAATTGCTCTGGGATCTCTTGATCAATGAGAATGTCGCAAATAGATCTAAACACTTGGGTGAACTGTTGGAATCATGGAGTCGGGGCGCATAAGCTATTTACTGTGCTTTGATTGAGGACCGAACAGCAAGCAGGGGTCGCGTTAAGGCAGGATTCTGCATTTTTAACACAGAAAAGGAAAGATAACGCAGAAGAAAAAATAATGTGTTTTGTAAACGCAGATCTAAATACTTATTATTGTAAATTCTGCTCGGCTTCAGACAGGGTTCGCTCCAAATCATGAATGTAAATGGAGTAATTTCGTGCTTCAGTTGCCCTTCTCCACCCAGATGTTCCTGACTGGCATAGTTACAGTTTTGACTTTAACCTGCCTGAAAATCTACAGCAAGACTTGAAAATGGCTTTCACGCAATGGTTAACAACCAACTTGACAGAGCTTGAATAATTTTTTTGATAATAATGTGCAAATATTGTACAATACAGGTGTGCAAAGCTCTTATGGATTTGCCCAGAAAGACTCACAGCTGTAATCGGTGCCAAAAGGTGATTCTAACATGTATTGACGTTTTTCCCACATTGACATTAAAGTAGTTTGTGTAGATTGTTGACAAAAAAATTACAATTAAATCTATTTTAATCCCACCTTGTAAAGACAACAAAATGTGGAAAAAATCAAGGGGTTTGAAAACTTTATGAAGGCAGTGTAGTTAGCTCACAGACTTCGGTAGCTAGCAATCTAGCTAAAATTATCTGAGAAGACACTTTAGTGGCCTGGATATATGATGACATTGCTGAAGTAGAAAAGTAATGAGTTGACAAATTTACTTTAGAGAGATGGCAATTGCCATAGCTAGAAAAGTTATTTAAAAATACCTAGCTATCCAAGCTAATGTTAGTTAAAACCAGGACCCTCAATCTTAGCTAGCTAGTTAAAGTTATACTCCATCTCCAAAAAGGTTGTCATACTAATGATTTGCCTCTTTTAGAAATGTAATAGTTTTTCAAAGACACTATAATCCTCTTTAGACCAAATTGTCATCAGCACATGGCAGCTCAGAGAAAGCCACTGAGTAGTATCGGGTATTGGTCCTCAAGAGAACGTTCAAAACAATAATGGCAAAGCATGCAACCATGAATAGCAAGAAAAATAAATATCTAGAAACTTACTTCATGAATGGTTGATGCTGCTGTCGATTTCAAGATCAATGCAATGCTTGATGGAGCTGCTAGGAAATCCATGTGTACCTAGTCTGATTTGCAATGTAGTCCGATGCAAAGTGTGCTGTGCAGGAGGTTCGACTGAACTTCTGACAGTCGATTATTAAAAATAAAATCGCAGACAAATCACAAAGTTATTGTTCTGTTGGAATACAGTGCAAAGGCAGCCATACTGCACAATCTCTCTAGCTTTTGGGCAGGACTTGGGCTGTGGCGGTCATAAACTTTTGTCAGCCGGTGATTGTCAAGCAAATAACTGGTCGGTCTCACGCTAATTTACCGTTAATTAACATACACATTTAGCATCTCCTGGCATCCACACATAGCCTACAAGCCATTTTAAAAAGTCTAATAAATCCATGTAATATAGCCTACACCTTCACAATAAATACATTACTTTAGACCGGTCTAAAGAAGCATGATATGAAGAAAATGTAGTCTATTTCAGAAGAAAATTAAATACTTTTGAGTTGTCCTTATGTTAGGTCCTGATGTGGCTATGCCAAATGGCTGTGGGCTTATGCCAAATGGGTGTGGGCATTATTTTATAGTATGAAGAATACAATTGAACAAATCTGAATAAAATATAAATATTGTCTCCAAACGATTTGAGGAAGTTATTTGGCCACTTTAGTTGTGATACAAACTTTATTAAAACATAGGCCTATGGGCTATGCTACATGAGGTGTGTGACTATGATTTGAAAAGGTTGCACAAAAAAAGCATTGTTTCTTATGCTGGGCATCATTCACAAGTGTTAATATATCATTCACAAGTGATAGGCTAATATTGTTACCCATCAGACTTTTCTTGATTTAATCTTGTCTTTACATATACTAAATAATATATGTGAGACATTTGTTTGGATTTAGAATGGACCATTATTATGCACCTGTATCGAAACAGGGGCAGCGGGAAAAATACATGTTCTCTATGCACTTATATGGCAAATGGAGGATGCTTTCCGTATGGTTTTGTTCTCACCTGCCAGGTAGGCTATACTCCTGTTGTAAATATAAGCAATGTGCTTAATATTAGGAAAGTTGAGAAATAAATATAGTAGGCCTAGCCTATAGAACGCTGATGGGGTCCTCATCTTTTTATTAGTGGCCATTTGGGTTGCACATTTTGGGGAATATTCAGAGGTGGAAACTTTCCGTGGGAATTAACAGGAATATATGCAAATGAATATTAATACCATTTAAATGTATATGTTTTTGCATTGGATATATTTACCATATCATATGGAGACAGAAACATAAACCTTTTGCAAATATGTCTACTTATGATAAGGTTAATGATTAAATCCTTCCAATATAATTTAAAAAAAATAATTGTAATGAATTGAACTTAAATTAAATGAGTTGACACATGGGATTTCACTGAACAACAAAAGAAAGGGAATATTGAATGATCCATCGCATCTCCCCAAAATATTTTCAACATACATCTGTAAAATGATGAAAGAAACTAAAGCTTTGGTTGTCTTCCTCTCAGGCTTCCACATCTTCTCCCTGGACCTCCTCAATATCCACCTCTTGAACATCAGACTGAGGCCTCATCTTCACTGTCACTTTCCAACCTTGTTGAGGATGGCTCGTTGTCAGGCTGTTTCCCTCCAGGAAACTGTCAAACATGATGACAACACCACCACAATGGGTGTTGCTGGGCAGCTTCAATGTGGTGCGCTTATTCTTCTCACTTTGCTTGGTGAGGTAGATGGCTGCTATAACTTGATGACCCTTCACATTCCTAACCATTTCCTTGGCTCTCTTGTAGTGTGTATCCACTGTACTCTGTTGAACTCTGCATCCAGCAAATTAGTAGATAAGGGATGTCTGGTTGGAGGGGTGTATGCTGGGTGAAGAACATTCAGAAATCTCTTCCAATACACATTGCCTGTGACCAGTTGCATACACAGCTTGAGCAAGACATTCATCAGCATCTCTGACTACGTTCCTCCATTGAGTCAAAAGAAAATCTGATTCCAGGAGTATCATGAGCTGTTGCTATCGAAAAGGTGTCTGATTCATAATTTTCACCTCGAAAAGAAGTAGAGGGACTTTTGTCAGAGGTTGCTTGTTGTGAGCGCTGAGGGAACTTTATGTGCTTGGCCAGATGATTCTGCATCTTTGTTGCATTCTTCACATATGATTTGGCACAGTATTTGCAAATGTACACAGCTTTTCCGTCTAGATTAGCTGCAGTGACATGTCTCCACACATCAGATAGTACCGTGGCATTTTCCTGTAAAGATTAGGAAAAAAGGAGTAAAAAAACAACAAATACGATTCCATGTACAGATAAATAGTTAAGCAGTTAGATTAAACAACTCTTTTGTAAGATAAATGTTTTAAAATGAAACATGTATGGAAACAGGTGAATTAACACAAGCAAGCTAAAACCCACATGGTAGCAAAAACTAACTAGCAAAAATTGTTAACAAGTTAGAAATTATTTAAAATACACTTTGCTTTAGGCTACTATTTACTAGTTATCAAAAAATGATGTATGTCTTATACAATATATACACCGCACCCAGTATTGTAATCAAAACTTACCAGAAAGCATGTAGTTCTTGGCTCAGACAGAGTAGTAGTGTGGGCTCAATAGCATCTCATTCGTGTGCAAGATCTTGAGAATCAATTGTACATGTGATGGAAGAGTGCACCGCACATGTGATGGAAGAATGCACTGTGCATGCAGAGGGTTGCAATTCCATTGAACCGGGGATAGTTTAACCAAAATATGCCACAAGACCTAGAATTGCATTGTGTATCCCCCAAAAAAGGTTCACTGTTATAAGCTAACTGTTTTGATGAATTTAATCAAAATTCCTAAAATTCCCAGGCTTAACTTCCCATTAAAAGTTTCTGAAAAATTTCCGGAAATTTACCGGAACGTTTCCAACACTTTGCAACCCTAGTGGCCATCGCACCGTTTTCTCACACAATTGCATAGCCTACAGAAATGTTGCACAACATGAGCTCATGGGCTCTCATGAAGTGTTTGATTAGATTATCGAATATATTTGCATTGATGTCAGAGTGATTAGAGGGACAACAGAGTGCTGAGTACCAGGCAGTTAGCAAGTTTGTTAGGCTACTAATGACCAGCAGCAGCATCAGACCTTGGAGAAGCCTAACTATCGTGACTAAACGGTCATGTGGAATGTGACTGCCGGTGTGGTGGTAATAATGTCACCGCATCAGCCCTAGGCGTGACCAGCATCAAAACTAGGAAGAAATATGTAAATAAAGGATTAATGTTAATTGGTGTATTATAATCAGATCGCCGGGTGACGTTATGAGGCGGGCCAGAATTACATCCCACCCGAACAGGCAGAAATTCCAGACGTTTTTTTCTCTCCAAACAGCTCTTACACAAAAAAGGGCATTATCATAATTTTCACAATTTCAATGTTATTATTTCGACCTCAGTGTGGAAATATTAGGGCTGTCTCAGGCAAAAATGTTCTGGGTATTTTTCCATATGGAGACACCCCTTATGTGTTTAAATAAAATCAACTATATGCATTGAGCTTCTCTGATGCTTTAAGCGCACTGTTTGATGAAACAAGACAAAAATGACTCAAGAGGGAGCCAGAGATCAAGATAACCAGAATAAAAAAACCTTTACCCAACCCGACCATCCTGCTGGCCTTCGCAGATTCTGCCGTTACACTCCCAAAGTTTCCGGTAATGGGCTACAATCTTTATTTGGAATGCCAATTTATCTTACAATGTTTACCAATCTGCGTGTCAGTTATGGTTTCCATATGCACATTTTTGTGGAACAGTTTAATTTAATTTACTAGGGGGCAGTATTTTGACGTTCGGATGAAAAACGTGCTCAAAGTAAACTGCCTGTTACTCAGGCCCAGAAGCTAGGATATGCATATAATTAGTAGCTTTGGATAGAAAACACTCTGAAGTTTCTAAAACGGTTAAAATAATGTCTGTGATTATAACAGAACTGATATGGCAGGCAAAAACCCAAGCAAAATCCATCCTGAATGTCTGAATCAGTCATGTCACACTGTTTTCAATAGGCCAGCTATTCAAAGCCTCATAGTTTAACCCCCAGATTGCAGTTCCTATGGCTTCCACTAGATGTCAACAGTCTTTAGAAAAACGTTTGAAGCTTAAATCACGAAAATCAAGGGAATAAGACCACTTGTTCCTGAGTTCACGTCAAGTGTACTGTGTTGGATTTTGCGCGTAACAGGGAATGCGCGCTCAGTTCTTTTTCTCTTCTATTCAGCAGGTTATATTCCGTGTGAAATATTATATAGTTTATATTCATTTTAGGGTATCCGAGTATTGATTACAAATGCTGTTTGACTTTTTTCGACAAACTTTACGGGTACTTTTGGGATATCGTTTGTCTGCATGGATGAAAGCCTTTGGGTAGGTGGATTACTGAACAAAACGCGCCAACCAAACGGAGCTATATGGATATAAAGAGGAACTTTATCGAACAAAAGGACCTTTTATTGTGTAACCTGGACGCTTGGGTATGCCATCAGAGGAAGATCATCAAAGGTAAGTGATTTATTTTATGCTATTTTTGAGTTTTGTGGCACCTCTGCTGGTTATGTTATTATGCTAATTTAGTTTTTGAGTGGGGCGCTGTCCTCAGACAATCAAATGTTCTGCATTCGCCGTAAAGCCTTTTTGAAATCTGACAATGCTGTTAGATTAACAAGAGTCTAAGCTTTTGAAGGGTGTGCGGCATTTGTATTTTCATGAATGTTTGAAATTAGTATTTTTGTAATTGGAATTTGGCGCATTTCACCGGATGTTGTCAAAATCGATCCCGTTCACGGGATTGGATCCGTAACAGGTTAAAATCATTAACATGGGGTTAATCAAAATTCGATCGACATGGAAATACACATTTTTAAACAAACTTCTATTGCCAACTATGTAAAAATAACCTACTGGTTCCGGCCCTAAATTTGCACTAGCAAACTTGCAAAATTGCATAAAATATTCTTGGCCCTCAAGAGTTTCCTGCACCAGTGGGCTCCAGAAGTTATGGGAATTCATTAAATGTAATACATTATATATACAGAAGTATGTGGACACCCCTTCAAAATGAGTGGATTTGGCTATTTCAGCCACACCTTTTGTGGCTAAGGTGTACTAAATCTAGCAGGTGTATAAAATCGAGCACACAGCCATGCGATCTCCATAGACAAACATTGGCAGTAGAATGGCCTTACTGAAGAGCTCAGTCATAGGATGCCCCCTTTCCAACAAGTTGGTTCGTCAAATATCAACTGTAAGTGCTGTTATTGTGAAGTGGACATGTCTAGGAGCAACAACAGCTCAGCCGCGAAGTGCTAGGCCACACAAGCTCGCAGAAAGAGACCGCCGAGTGCCGAAGCGCATAAAAATCATCTGTCCTTGGTTGCAACACTCACTACCGAGTTCCAAACTGCCTCTGGAAGCAACATCAGCACAATAACTGTTAGTCAGGAGCTTCATGAAATGGGTTTCAATGGCCCAAGCAGCTGCACAAAGCTAGGTCAATACAGAAATGGTTTGTTGAGATCGGTGTGGAAGAACGTGATTGGCCTGCACAGAGCCCTGACCTCAACTCCATCGAACACCTTTGGGATGAATTCGAACACCAGCTGCGAGGCAGGCCTAATCGTCAAACATCCGTGCCCAACCTCACTAATGTTCTTGTGGCTGAATGGAAGCATGTCCCCGCAGCAATGTTCAACATCTAGTGGAAATCTGTCCCAGAAGAGTGGAGGCTGTTATAGCAGCAAAAGGGGGCACCAACTCCATATTAATGCCCATGATCTTGGAATGAGATGTTCGACGAGCAGGTGTTCACATACTTTTGGTCACGTAGAGTATATGAAATGGGGAATTGATAGACACTAACAATCAAAGGGCAAACAATTCACACAATGAAATTATGAAACAATGAATGTGCACAAATTGCCTGGAGAGAGCGCATTCTGGAGAGAGATGTGCGTTGTGCATCTTAGCCACACTCCCCTTCTTCTTGGACTGTGCCATCCCTGCGGCCTCCGCAATGGATTAGTCCACTGACACAGGGGCAAATCAGACAGGTGTCTCGTGTGCCATAAAAAAATATATATTTGCTACTGCTCGACAAAAGAAAATCACTTGACCAACAGCCGATCAACCAAACAAATCGATTAAATGGGGTCAGGAAATATATCATAAAAAAAACTGGAAAAACAAGTTAACTACACTGCCCCTTTAACCAGGCAAACCTAAATAGTAGGCTGGTGACTGGTGGTTACGGGGAAGAAAGTGTCGCTTGCGCCATGTATAACCTATGATTGGAACTGGAGCGGACCCTGCCTGCCCACACTCACCGCTTGCTTCGCCGCTGCGCACCAGCTGATGTAGACTGTGTGGAAGGCTGGGCGATATCACCTAAATATCATATCTTAATTTTTTCAAACTGATGGGCGATTCACTATATATATATATATATATATATATATATATATATATATATATATATATATATATATATTGATTTGGTTTTTACGTCTCTCTTTTTTTGTTAAAGGTCAAATTAAAAGGTCAAATACACTGCATTTCAAACAGTCAGCTATAATCTTGTGAAGTTATACCTAGGCTAAATATAAGCTTTCCTAAACCATAAGACCCACTAATAATTCAATTGTTTTATCAAAATAGTTTAACCTGCTTTTAATGCAACAATCACTTATCTGGCTTTCAAGTCTGTCTATGAAAATGCCCTTTTTTGTAACTAATTTAACTAGATCCATGCATAATGCACATTCACATATAATGACTAACTCTGGTAGCAGGTATTAGGCTATAGAAAATTAACTCAGGTCTCGTCAACATTCTCTCAAGCCCACGTGCTAGTGATTAGGCAGCTAATCGTTATACTTAAAGTTTAGACAACTTTGATCTATTTGCTAGCTAACAAGGTTAAACAGTTGAATTGTTATGATCCACACTTCTATATACAAACCAATTTTTCTGTTTTAGAGCAAAATTCAAGCTGACATCAATCGATCGGGACCCTGTGCCCAAGAAAGAGACGGTACCCTGCCTAAATGACTACCGTCACGTAGCACTCACATCAGTAGCCCTGAAGTGCTTTGAAAGGCTGGTCATGGCTCACTTCAACACCATCATCCCGGAAACCGCAGACCAGATCCGCAGATGACGCAATCTCAATCGCACTACACATTGCCCTTTCCCACATGGACAAAAGGAACACCTGTGAGAATGTTGTTAATTGACCACAGCTCAGCATTCAACACCATAGTGCCCACAAAGCTCATCACTAAGCTAATGACCCTGGGATTAAACACCGCCCTCTGCAAATGGATCCTGGACTTCCTGACGGGCCGCACCCAGGTGGTAAGGGTAGGCAACAACACATCTGCCACACTGATCCTCAACATGAGGGCTCCTCAGGGGTGTGTGTTAAGTCCCCTCCTTTACTCCCTGTTCACCCACGACGGAGTGGCCAAGCACGACTCCAACACCATCAGTAAGTTTACTGACGACACAACAGTGGTAGGCCTGATCACCGACAACGATGACACAGCCTATAGGAAGGAGGTCAGAGACCTGGCAGTCCGGTGCCAGGACAACAACCTCTCCCTCAACGTGAGCAAGACAAATGAGCTGATTGTGGACTACATGAAAAGGGCTGAACACGCCCCCATTCACAGACCGGGGTGGAGCGGGTCGAGAGTTAAGTTCCTTGGTGTCCACATCACCAACAAACTATCACGGTCCAAGCACACCAAGACAGTCGTGAAGAAGGCACGACAACGCCTTTTTCTCCTCAGGAGACTGAAGAAATTTGGCATGGGTCCCCAGATCCTCAAAAAGTTCTACAGCTGCACCATCGAGAGCATTCTGACCGGTTCCATCACCGCCTGGTATGGCAACTGCTCGGCATCCGACCGTAAGGCGCAACAGAGGGTAGTGCGTACAGCCCAGTACATCACTGGGGCCAAGCTTCCTGCTATCCAGGAACTATATACTAGGCGGTATGAGAGGAAGACCCCAAAAATTGTGAAAGACTCCAGTCACCCAAGTAAGACTGTTCCCTCTGCTACAGCACAGCAAGCAGTACCTGAGCGCCAAGTCTAGGTCCAAAAGACCCCTTAAAAGCTTCTACACCCAAGCTATAAGACTGCTGAACAATTAATCAAATGGCCACCCGGACTATTTGCAATGACACAGCCCCCCCCCCTTTGTTTTTACACTGCTGCTACTCACTGTTTATTATTTATGCATAGTCACATTACCTATACAAATTACCTCAACTAACCTGTATCCCCGTACATTGACTCGGTACAGGTAACGCCTGCATATAGCCTCGTTATTTTACTGTTACACTAAATAAACTAAAGTGTAAAATAAAAAGTTTATTTTCTTAACTCTATTGAACTGCATTGTTGGTTGAGGGGTTGTAAGTAAGCATTTCACGGTAAGGTCTACACATGTTGTATTTGTAGCATGTGACAAATCAAATTAGATTTGGTCTCTACACACGATAGGCGGATTTTCTTGCTGTTCAATTGCCGTTTACCGCGGCCCGTCTGTAAGCCCTTAATCCACTTCCCCAGAGTCATGCAGTTTGAAGTAAGTTGCTAACTAGCGCAATTGATAACTAGCATAAGCACGACTAGAAGTCTAGCATGCTAGTAGATACCCACAGGCTTCCAGTCATTGCCCTAACGCTAGTTAGCATTGGCTCACAAAACTTTCTCTAACTTTCTTCATACTGTACATAGAGACATAAAAATGGTATCCACAAGTTCACCTGACACTGGGGAAGTAGATAAAGTATCCCTTTAATTGTAAGGTACTTCATTGTTGACCCAGAAATGATTTGATAGAGATACAACGGCTGCACCTTTATGTTTTGCGCTGACAACAATTGTGCTACGTCTTTGCCCACTGAAGACCATTCAAGAAGCCTAGAAAAGTTCAAAAACTACAAGGCTACTTTCCACGTTACTGTCAGAGCATATTCTACGGTAAAAATAGACATTCCATCACAGAGACAGTCATGGAATCTCAACCGATTATGATATGGCGAAAATACAGTTTAGGCCTACGTTTGAAAATCCTTCCAAAGTTGGTGCAGCAACATTTCCATCAACATCTGTTGATGGGGGGGGGGGGGTTCTTGGCTATTACCCATACACAGCCAAAAACAGTCAAATATGAACCGGCATTGAAATTACTGGCAGGAATCTTAAAATACAGATGACCATGTAATCACTTGTTGAGGAGTTTGCCACTGTGATTAAAGTCAAGTCAAAGGCAGAGAGAACACAAAGAATGTGTCCCTGAGGTAATTCTGTTTCCAAGGAACCAACCATGTCATGACTGAACCAGAAGCCCCTTTCAATTAGGGATGCACGATATATCGGTGAGTATATCAGAATAGGACGATATTAGCTAAAAATGCCAACATTGGCATCGGCCCGATGTCTAGTTTAACGCCGATGTGCAAAATCAACGTCAAAGCTGACGTGCATACCTATATAACTTAAGTAGATGACGGCACGAAAAATACAGCACTACACAGAACAAAATCAGAAAAATACTAAGCACACATTGCCAACAACTAAACAAGTCCAAGTCGAGCAGTCATTTGAAAGAGTAAGAAAATTTCAGCGAGACAACTGAAAGACGAAATCCATTAACGCCAAGATAATGGAATTCATTGCCCTTGACAATCAACCGTCCTCTGTGGATGATGTTGGCTTTCGCCGACTGGTTGAGCCCCGGTACACACTATTTTTCAGATGTGCCCTACCAGTAACACAGTATTGTTGAAACGTACATCTGTGAGCTACTTGCTATGGGCGTCACTGCTATTAGCTTCACGACTTACATTTGGACCAGCGATGTCAGCCCCATGAGCATGCTGAGTCTGACAGCACAGTGGTTCGACAAGGATTTTGTACTGATGAAAGCCGTATTGCATGCTCAGGAATGTGCTGGTTCTCAAACGGCTGCTGCCATTTCAATGGCATTTGAGAACATGTTTGAAACATGGACACACTCCTAGCGCCATTCGAACAACTGACTCGAGAAATAAGCTAATCAACTGTGTCTGCAGCAGACGTGATACCCTCTGTCATGGCATTGAAACACCTGCTCAACAAAACTGCCGACAGACCGTGGGGTTAAAACTTACAAAAGTAATTGAGGCTGTGAACACGCGATTCGATGGCATTCTCTCTGAGCCTCTTTACGGTGTCGCCACCATGCTCGATGCTAGGTACAAGGACCGCTACTTCGATGCAGACAAGAAACAGGGTTTACGTGAAATGTTACATACACAGCTGGACAACATTAAAACGGACACAGTGACAGTGCGCACCGAGGAAGAGAGGCCACGGACAGACAGAGCTGAAACTTCACTGCTTGACATGTATGATGAAATCCTGGTTGAGAATAAAACGACTGAACAAATGAAAAACGAAACAGCACAGCAAGTGAAATAAATAGGTTGTGATTATGTTTTACTGGTAATGGGGACATACGTAAATGCCAACAAAATAACTTTTTGGTCAATGTGGAGTGGTGTGGAACCTTTATTTAACTAGGCAAGTCAGTTAAGAACAAATTCTTATTAAAAATGACGGCCTACATGGGCCAAACCCGGACGACGCTGGGCCAATTGTGCGCTGCCCTATGGGACTCCCAATCACGGCCGGATGTGATACAGACTGGATTCGAACCAGGGACTGTAGTGCCTTAGACCGCTGTTTCCATGTGTGTGTGTTGGTTAACTATACTAGAATGCTTAAAAGGGTGCTAAAATATCGGTTGTCGGTAACGTTTTTTTGGCAAGGAAAATATTGGATATCGGTATCGCCCAAAAATGTAATATCGGTGCATCCCTACTTTCAATACAATTAGGCTTAGCCTATAGCGTCACAAGATAACACTGATTGACCCACCAGACAGACCAAACTAAGGCCAACTTGAGATCTATCCATACAATTCGCAAACTTTACTATAGGAAAGGTGCTTTGCTATTGCTCTTGTAGCTGTTATATTAGGCCAAAGTTAGCAACTCACTGATTCAACCATGAGGTTGATATGATATTATGTACTAAAAGAGACCAAGAGAGTGACTATGAACTGAAACCTTCTCCTGGTTAGCAGGTGCTACAACATAACAATGATCAGTTGACTGTAAATGTAAAATATGGGCCTCATCCAAGACTTTTGAAGAGGAGGAATTTATTCAACAAGTTATATTGTCCTAAAACCGTTCAATTTCTGAATTGATCAACAAAAAAGCCATCAAGCTCTCTACAAAAACTCAGTTATTTGACCCATCAAAAACATACTAGTGCCTGCTGTGTATGAATTTCATTCACAAAGTCATGGGTAATTGCATGACAACAGAGGTGGTCTACCTCTCATGTGAGTTCTTAAATTAGTAAGTTTAGTTTCCCCTCTGAACTTGACGCTTCAGTCAGTGAATACTTTTGTCAACACGTGTATCATGTACTGTGATCTGGAAATTCAACTGTTAGTGTCAGCTACAAAATTCCTCATTCAATTTCAATTAGTAAATAACCAAGTCAGTGGCTACCATCAGCCCAACTGAACCATGACCATGATTACACTAGGGTCAACATGTTAGCTAGCGAACTTTGCTAGCTAGCCAACTCCATCACCAGACACACTAGTCAGCATGAGCATATTAGCATTCAACTGTGCTTATGAATGCACCCAACTCTAACCAGTACTGATCTAATTGCTGTCAGTAAGAAAAAAGTGGACGTATATACGCTCTCATCTAGTTAGCTAGCTTCAGAAGGCTCCAAGCTATCCAAGCCAATGCTGCAAACTTAAGCTATCAAGGGGCAGGGTGATGAACATTCACTCTCTTGCCAGCATTACTGTGCAAGTTAATTTAGTTAGCTAGTTGATAACACAGTATCAAGAATTAATGTGTTGAAGTGGATAAGTTCCCAATCCTTATGACTAGCTGTTAGCTGGCTATCAATCAATCAATGCTCACATCTCTTTGGAAACTGATGACTTGTCAAGTTAGCCGGTGTTTGCTAGCTGGAAGGCAAACATATGATTGGTATCGCCTCTATTGAACCCAGCTGCCTGAGGTGGAGTTTCTCTTTATAGCCAGCTACCCTATCAATCATGTTACTAAAACTACAAGATCATCAACACAAAGTGGACCTGCTAATGTTAGCTAGCTAACGTTAACCAAGTTGGAATGATGCACTATCAAACAGTAGAGAAGCAGTAGGTAGCCTCTGCCAAGTTCCCAACAACAGGATGTTCCGGTTTTCAGGGGAAATTAAAAGAGTCTGACGCGAGTTCCGCTTTTTGAAGGCCACACTCCAACCTAACTCCTCTACATTTACTGGATTGGTTGAACAGTGCAGAATAGAACCTCCCCCGACAGTTTTTTTTCCTTCTTGTCAAGACCAGTATTTAGGGGATCTAGTGTCAGGCGTGTATTTTACGCTTGCTACTTTTAGCTATCTAGTAACGTTAGCTAGCTATGTTTTCACACGCTACTACTAGCAACGTTACTATGTTTTTACACGCTACTATCTATGTAGCTAACGTTAGCTAGGTAACTAGCAAACTAACGTTATGACCTAACTAGTTAATCTAATCTAGTTTGCTAAATCAGCAAAGGTCCAGCTAGCAAGCAACATTGCCTTCCACTGAATGACATTTAAGGCAAGATGCTACTGCAGGTAACGTTAGTTGGCTACGTTTTCATTTCTATCCATGTTAGCCAGCTGCATTGAATAAAAGTTAGCTAGATTGCTAGCTAACATAACGTTACTGGAATGGAGTAAGGCTAGGTTTCTAGCTAGCTAACGTTAAGTTAACTGTGGCAAGGGAAAGTTAGCTAACAACTACACCAACATGGCCTAAACAGTTACAGTAGCGAGTTAACGTTAACTTGGCAATGTTATTAACGATTCATATTGCTAACTAGGCCTAATGTTACTCGTTACTGCTTGTCATCGTATTGTCAATATGTAGGTGCACGTTTTCCCACCAAAAGATGAAACATTATAGAACGTTGAATGGTCAGGTCATTACCAGCTAACGTTAGCTAGCTAGTTTGTATGTGTGAGCCCATTAGACCATTACAATGGTAACGTTAGCACTGTGACTGGCTAGTATGGCTAGCTACAGTTAGAACGACAGTACAAACTTACCTTTGTCGCTGCCTGTCAGTCTTCCTATTCCAGAAAAATGTCCTCATTTACAATCCCCAATGCCTTACGGCGAATTATTGAATACAGTCTCTTCTCCATGGAGCCCCCCAGATTTCCCAACGTACAACCCTCACTCCTCTGAGTAGATGTCAATTATGTTTCCAAATCAACAGCGCCTCTCCGTCAACTCGCCACCACCGTCAACAGCAGAAACTTACTGTATTCGATCAGACCATAGAGAAACCAACATTTCGATGTAGGCATGTACACCATTAGCTGGTCGATACTTCCATTTCAGCGAGAGTAGCATTGCTTCCAAAGCATTTTTTTTTAAATACGGAAAAAACTTGAACACCCTGTTTTCTTGAAGAAAGCTTTTTTTGTAAATGTCACAAAATGGCGCGCGTTCCAAACCTGCGCAGCGAACCGGCCCGGCGGAAGACCATAGACACTACAGTAAACCAATGTACTCAGTAAGCGCCGTTGAAGCACATCTACCAACCCCTTTCATTATAACAACCAATTTCTGCCTGGGCATAAGTTTCAATGTAAATATCATTGCTATGATCAGTGGATTTACTATTCCGGCAGCAAGGTACATTTTTTCGGGAAAAACGAAAGTGGCTATCAAAATGGAGGCTGAATAAGAACGTTACCATGACGACTGTCTATCAAACGAAGAAGTTCCCGTATGGACCAATGACGCAGAAAAAGAACGTGCAGTTGTCATAGAAACTGCCAATCAAAATGTTTGAAAGGGGGCGGGTCATATGAGTGATTGTGGGAGCTAAACCAGCGGTACTCCTTTCGCTATTCTCTCTGGCTAAACTCCTTGACGCGAAACAGTGTTCGGTTGGGTCACCACCGAACAGGTGAAACAACACCTGGGCCATCATTCATTACCTTACCACCAATGCTGAGTGTACAAAAACTATATCGGATTTCTGACCCTTCTTTTTACAGTCTATGGTCTAACCATATGGGGAGTCAGTCAACAGGGGAGACGCTGGAGCCTGGACTCAGAGCATTTCGTATTATTCTGTACGTAAATCCGAGCGATCTATTAAGCATGATACAGTATGTTATGTTTCGTCAGTAGCGGTGCGTGGGCAAAATCACTGGGAAAGCCATGCCGGGAAAAAAATAAAATTTTTTACAACCTATGTGTTGTGATAATTGCATTGTTTGCACTATAATCCTGTTAGTTCATGTGCCTTGACACTGTGATATATAGGCCTAAAGTCGAGCAGAATAAATTCAACCACACCTTTAGCTGGTGTAACTGAGTCAGGTTTGTAGGCCTCCTTGCTCGCACACGCTTTTTCAGTTCTACCCACAAATTTTCTATAGGATTGAGGTCTAGGTTTTGTGATGGCCACACCAATACCTTGACTTTGTTGTCCTGAAGCCATTTTGCCACAACTTTGGAACTATGCTTGGGGTCATTGTCCAGTCATTGTCCACTTGGAAGACCCATTTGCGACCAAGCTTTAACTTCCTGACTGATGTCTTGAGATGTTGCTTCAATATATCCACATAATTTTCCTTTCTCATGATGCCATCTATTTTGTGAAGTGCACCAGTCCCTCCTGCAGCAAAGCACCCCCAGAACATGATGCTGCCACCCCCGTGCTTCACGGTTGGGATGGTGTTCTTCGGCTTGCAAGCCTCCCCCAAACATAACAATGGTCATTATGGCCAAACATTTCTATTTTTGTTTCGTCAGACCAGAGGCCATTTCTCCAAAAAGTACGATCTTTGTCCCCATATGCAGATGCAAACCGTAGTCTGGCTTTTTTTATGGCGGTTTTGGAACAGTGGCTTCTTCCTTGCTGAGCGGCCTTTCAGGTTAGGTCGATATAGGACTCATTTTACTGTGGATATTGATCCTTTTATTCCTGTTTCCTCAAGCATCTTCACAAGGTCCTTTGCTGTTGTTCTGTGATTGATTTTCACTTTTCGCACCAAAGTACGTTAATCTCTAGGAGACAGAACGTGTCTCTTTCCTGAGTGGTATGACGGCTGCGTGGTCCCATGGTTTTTATACTTGCGTACTATTGTTTGTACAGATGAACTTGGTACCTTCAGGCGTTTGGAAATTGCTCCCAAGGATGAACCAGACTTGTGGAGGAAAGAGGCACTGGGTTTGAAGGTATGCCTTGAAATACAGCCACAGGTACACCTCCAATTGACTCAAATTATGTCAATTAGCCTATCAGAAGCTTCTAAAGCCATGACATCATTTTCTGGAATTTTCCAAGCTGTTTAAAAGGCACAGTCATCTTAGTGTATGTAAACTTCTGACCCACTGGAATTGTGATACAGTGAAATAATCTGTCTGTAAACAATTGTTGGAAAAATTACTTGTGTCTTGCACAAAGTAGATGTCCTAACCGACTTGCCGAAACTATAGTTTGTTAACAAGAAATTTGTGGAGTGGTTGAAAAACAACTTTTAATGACTCCAACCTAAGTGTATGTAAACTTCCGACTTCAACTGTACATGACCTACAGTATGCTCAAGCAAGGTAATGTTTCTGTCATTTTCGGACTACTAAACAACTATTGATTTAGAACCATGGAGAATTACCACAAGTCGCAAAGAAAACAGGAGCTGCCTCCACTATTCCAGCACCATTTCAACTTCAACATCATCAAATCACCTATGCTTAGTCTAATACAAAGACAACTAAAAGATACCAAAAACTATTTAGTCCAATCAACGTATGCTAAATATTATGTGGCTGTCCATGGTTCTTATTTCTGTGTGTGGTGTGTGTGCATGCGTGCAAGAAGAAAAAACATGTTGACTCACCCTACTTGTAGAGAAACGCCAATGCCATCCTCTTTCATGTTGCCTAACCGGTCTATGACTCTGTAATACAGTACACACGTTTCGTTTTTGTTGTCCTAGGCTACCTGGCTAAAATGTTATTATTATTTATTTATTTTATTAGGGGAGGCCAAATGCTCACTGGCTTCCCTTGCATTCAATGCTACAGGTGGCAACAATGTCAAACTTTTTTTTTTGTCCAGACAGCATCAGATACCTACGCTACACATACTGATACAGAGGGGCGCTGTTTTGTTCAATCGGATGCTTTCTCCAGAGAGATACAGTGCATTCGGAAAGTACTCAGACCCCTTGACTTTTTCCACATTTTGTTACGTTACAGCGTTATTCTAAAATTTATAAAATTGTTTTTTCCCCCTCATCAATCTATACACAATTCCTCATAATGACAATGCAAAAACAGGTTTTTAGATTTTTTGGTAAATAATAACAAAAAATAAAAATAGAAATCACATTTATATAAGTATTCAGACCCTTTACTCAGTACTTTGTTGAAGCCCCTTTGGCAGCGATTGCAGCCTCGATTCATCTTGGGTATGACACTACAAGCTTGGCACACCTGTATTTGGGGAGTTTCTCCCATTCTTCTCTGCAGATCCTCTAAAGCTCTGTCAGGTTGGATGAGGAGCGTCGCTGAACAGCTATTTTCAGGTCTCGATCGGTTTCAAGTCCGGGCTCTGGCTGGGCCACTCAAGGACATTCAGAGACTTGTCCCAAAGCCACTCCTGCATTGTCTTGGCAATGTGCTTAGGGTTGTTGTCCTGTTGGAATGAGAAACGTCTCCTAAGTCTAAGGTCCTGAGCAATGCAGAGATGGTTGTCCTTCTGGAAGGTTCTCCCATCTCCACAGAGGAACTCTGTCAGAGTGACCATTGGGTTCTTGGTCACCTCCCTGACCAAGGCCCTTCTCCCCCGATTGCTCAGTTTGGCCAGGCTGCAAGCTGTAGGAAGAGTCTTGGTGGTTCCAAACTTATTCCATTTAAGAATGATGGAGGCCACTGTGTTCTTGGGGACTTACAATGCAGCAGAAATTTTTTGGTACCCTTCACCAGATCTGTGCCTCGACACAATTCTGTTTCGGAGCTCTTGATAATTCCTTTGTCCTCATGGCTTGGTTTTTGCTCTGACATGCACTGTCAACTGTGGGACCTTAGATAGATAGGTGTGTGCCTTTCCAAATCATGCCCAATCAATTGAATTTACTACAGGTGGACTCCAATCAATGAATACTGAATACTTATGTAAATAAGGTATTTCTGTTTTTTATTTTTAATACATTTGCAAAAATGTCTAATCCTGTTTTCGCTTTGTCATTATGGGGTATTGTGTGTAGATTGATTAAATTAAACATTTTCCTCATCAATTTTAGAATAAGGCTGTAATGTAACAAAATGGGGAAAAGGGGAAGGGGTCTGAATACTTTCCGAATGCATTGTACATTCAGCCTTTTGTGAATTGAAGGAAATATATGATACTAAATAATTTATATTTTATTTATCTATGTTTTTTTCCTTTTTTCAAGGTATTTTTTTGTGGAAGCCTGCTTCCCTTGCCATCAAAGAATATATACCACTGCGTTTCGTATTGTATGTTTTAATTTGTGGATGTCCATCACCCATTTCGTATGATATGTTACAAATTTTCAAAATGTACAATATATTACGAATTTGCAAAACGTAGCTTATGATATGTTACGAATTCTAGTTAGGTGGCTAACGTTAGCTAGATAGCTAATGTTAGCTAGGCTAGGGGTTAGGGTTAAGGTTAGAGTTAAGTTTAGGAGTTAGGTTAAAGGGTTAGGGTTAGGGGAAGGGTTAGCTAAAAGGGTAAAGGGAAGGGTTAGCTAACATGCTAAGTAGTTGCAAAGTAGCTAAAAAGTGGTTGAAAAGTTGCTAATTAGCTAAAATGCTAAAGTTGTATGTGATGAGATTTGAACTTGCAACCTTTGGGTTGCTAGGCATCCATGTTATATGCCTGACCAAATACCTTACATTTTCATTTTTGTCTTCAGTAAACATCTGTCTTATGTAACCATACCAAACTTAACGTACACTATACAGTCGTGGCCAAAAGTTTTGAGAATGACACAAATATTAATTTTCACAAAGTCTGCTGCCTCAGTTTGTATGATGGCAATTTGCATATACTCCAGAATGTCATGAGTGATCAGATGAATTGCAACAAATTGCAAAGTCCCTCTTTGCCATGCAAATGAACTGAATCCCCAAAAAACATTTCCACTGCATTTCAGCCCTGCCACAAAAGGACCAGCTGACATCATGTCAGTGATTCTCTCGTTAACACAGGTGTGAGTGTTGACGAGGACAAGGCTGGAGATCACTCTGTCATGCTGATTGAGTTCGAATAACAGACTGGAAGCTTCAAAAGGAGGGTGGTGCTTGGAATCATTGTTCTTCCTCT
>QNTS01000061.1:0-99560 GCA_003317085.1 Hucho hucho | reverse complement strand
GGCTTCACAGGCAAGGATATTGCTGCCAGTAAGATTGCACCTAAATCAACCATTTATCAGATCATCAAGAACTTCAAGGAGAGCGGTTCAATTGTTGTGAAGAAGGCTTCAGGGCGTCCAAGAAAGTCCAGCAAGCGCCAGGACCGTCTCCTAAAGTTGATTCAGCTGCGGGATCGGGGCACCACCGGTACAGAGCTTGCTCAGGAATGGCAGCAGGCAGGTGTGAGTTCATCTGCACGCACAGTGAGGCAAAGACTTTGAGGATGGCCTGGTGTCAAGAAGGGCAACAAAGAAGCCACTTCTCTCCAGGAAAAACATCAGGGACAGACTGATATTCTGCAAAAGGTACAGGGATTGGACTGCTGAGGACTGGGGTAAAGTAATTTTCTCTGATGAATCCCCTTTCCAATTGTTTGGGGCACCCGGAAAAAAGCTTGTCCGGAGAAGACAAGGTGAGCGCTACCATCAGTCCTGTGTCATGACAACAGTAAAGCATCCTGAGACCATTCATGTGTGGGGTTGCTTCTCAGCCAAGGGAGTGAGCTCACTCACAATTTTGCTCAAGAACACAGCCATGACTAAAGAATGGTACCAACACATCCTCTGAGAGCAACTTCTCCCAACCATCCAGGAACAGTTTGGTGACGAACAATGCCTTTTCCAGCATGATGGAGCACCTTGCCATAAGTCAAAAGTGATAACTAAGTGGCTCGGGGAACAAAACATCAATGTTTTGGGTCCATGGCCAGGAAACTCCCCAGACCTTAATCCCATGAGAACTTGTGGTCAATCCTCAAGAGGCGGGTGGACAAACAAAAACCCACCAATTCTGACAAACTCCAAGCATTGATTATGCAAGAATGGGCTGCCATCAGTCAGGATGTGGCCCAGAAGTGAATTGACAGAATGCCAGGGCGGATTGCAGAGGTCTTGAAAAAGAAGGGTCAAGACTGCAAAAATTGACTCTTTGCATCAACTTCATGTAATTGTCAATAAAAGCCTTTGACACTTATGAAATGCTTGTAATTATACGTCAGTATTCCATAGTAACATCTGACAAAAATATCCATAGACAATGAAGCAGGAAACTTTGTGAAAATTAATATTTGTGTCATTCTCAACTTTTGGCCACAACTGTATATACAAAGTATGTGGATACCTATTTCTGCCACACCTGTTGCAGACAGGTGTATAAAATCAAGCACACAGCCATGCAATCTCCATCAACAAATATTGGCAGTAGAATGGCCTTACTGAAGAGCTCAGTGACTTTCAACATGGCACTGTCATAGGATGCCATCTTTCCAACAAGTCAGTTTGTCAAGAAGATGATAAATCAATGATGTCGCTCTTGCTGCTGGTGATTTTCTGATCCACCTCTACGCAGACGACACCATTCTGTATACTTCTGGCCCTTCTTTGGACACTGTGTTAACTAACCTCCAGACGAGCTTCAATGCCATACAACTCTCCTTCCGTGGCCTCCAATTGCTCTTAAATGCAAGTAAAACTAAATGCATGCTCTTCAACCGATCGCTGCCCGCAACTGCCCGCTCGTCTAGCATCACTACTCTGGACGGTTCTGACTTAGAATATGTGGACAACTACAAATACCTAGGTGCCTGGCTAGACTGTAAACTCTCCTTCCAGACTCACATTAAGCATCTCCAATCCAAAATTAAATCTAGAATCGGCTTCCTATTTCACAACAAAGCATCCTTCACTCATGCTGCCAAACATACCCTCGTAAAACTGACTATCCTACCGATCCTTGACTTCGGCAATGTCATTTACAAAATAGCCTCCAACACTCTACTCAGCAAATTGGATGCAGTCTATCACAGTGCCATCCTTTTTGTCACCAAAGCCCCATATACTACCCACTACTGCGACCTGTATGCTCTCGTTGGCTGGCCCTCGCTTCATATTCGTTGCCAAACCCACTAGCTCCAGGTCATCTATAAGTCTTTGCTAGGTAAAGCCCCGCCTTATCTCAGCTCAGTGGTCACCATAGCAGCACCCACCCGTTGCACGTGCTCCAGCAGGTATATTTCACTGGTCACCCCCAAAGCCAATTCCTCCTTTGGCAGACTTTCCTTCCAGTTCTCTGCTGCCAATGACTGGAACAAATTGCAAAAATCACTGAAGCTGGAGACTCATATCTCCCTCACTAACTTTAAGCATCAGCTGTCAGAGCAGCTTACAGATCATTGCACCTGTACATAGCCCACCTGCAAATAGCCCATCCAACTACCTCATGCCCATATTGTTATTTATTTTTTTGGCTCCTTTGCACCCCAGTATCTCTACTTGCACATTCATCTTCTGCACATCTATCACTCCAGTGTTTAATTGCTAAATTGTAATTACTTCGCCACTACGGCCTATTTATTGCCTTACCTCCTTAATCTTACCTCACTTGCACACACTGTATATAGACTTTTCTATTGTGTTAATGACTGTACGTTTGTTTATTCCTTGTATCTCTGTGTTGTTGTTTGTGTCGCACTGCTTTGCTTTTTCTTGGCCAGGTCGCAGTTGTAAATGAGAACTTGTTCTCAACTGGCCTACCTGGTTAAATAAAGGTGAAATAAATAAAATAAAAAACGAATACTGTAGTCATTCACGCATTGCAGTGACTGGCCTTTTTTGAAATTAGGTATGCCTCATTTGGTGTTTGAGGGTATAAAAAAAAACATTTATTGAGACTATGTGGGCATAAGCAGACATTGCAGTTGGGGGATGCGTTTTACGCATATTTTATAATAATATTGATTGGGCTAAACTGTCAGTACAAAACTTTGAGAAATTAAGTAATAAATAAATTGTGTTCCTGCAGCTAAAAAAAAAAAAGTGCACTACACTACTGGATAAGACTGTTGCTCATGAGGCAGTTCTCAGTTACATTCTTAAAGTATCAATGGATAATAATTTAAAAGTAAAAAAAATGGGTTTACCCTCTCCCCGTCTCTCTCTCTTTTGTCTTTCTCTCTCCTCTCTCTCTTGCTCTCTCTCTCTTTATTCTCTAATTCCCTCTCTCCATCACTCTACTTCTTGCTCTCTCTCTCTCTGTGTGTGTGTGTATATATATACACATATACACACATATATACACACACACATATATATATATATATATATATATTCTCTAATCCCCTCTCTCAAACACTCTCCTCTCTCTCTCTCTCTCTCTCGCTCACTCCCTCTTTATATTACAGAGGATGGAACACAGTGTTTTTGTGTAACTGCAGGGAGAAAATTAAGGACTATGTTGAGGATGAATTAAGCTACTTCCTGTTTCCAATAGAAGGTGAAGCTCAACACAGGGCATCCCTATAAGGTCACGGTGGATTGTGTGCAAGGACGGTTAGCTAGCTCAATCGCAGTCCACGGGGGCGTCATGGTTATGTAAGGTTCGTAGGTAATGCTTTTCTATGGAAGAAAGGCCTTGTTCTCTGTGGGTTTTCACTGTGAAGAGTTAATTTCAGGTGTAGGCATGCGTTCATCGGGAGCCTCTGCTGAATGATCCCATATGTGAATTGTGTTTCTAGCCTCAACCATTTTACCAATGTCCCTCAAAAGCACCTTAAGGCCTACCTTTCTGCCATGTAGTGGGGGAGAGGCAAATTCATTCAATGTTATTTGGATTGTGGTTATGTCTATGGTTGAGGCCCTAACCCTATCTTCAACTCCACTCCCAGCTCAACCCTAACCCTAACCTGACAGACAAACATACAGGCAGGTAGACATTCAGACTCTGACCTAAGCCTAGCTAAAACCCTAGCTTCATGTCCACATGCCGGGTCAAACCTTACTCTAACCTCGACCCTTAACCCTAGCTTCATGTCCCACATCCCAACAATCCTAGCCATAGGGTTATGGTTGAGGTTGGAGTTAGGGTTGAGAAGGGATGTGGGCAAGAAGTTAAGGTTAGGCTTATGGCTAAGGTTAGGGTTGAGCCCAGATGAAGCGTGAGTTAGGGTTAGTGTTGAGTCTTAGGTGAGGGTTGAGACGAAATATGGACTTGAAGCTAGAGTTAGGGTTAGGGCCTCAACCCTGGACCAGTGGCCGTTGGTGCCATTCAAGATTAGGGAGGACAATTTATTTTTTTTATGAGCATGGCCTTATTTCTATTACAGCATATTGGTTGACTGTCATTCATATTCCATCCACCCAGTTCAATGTAACATCAATAGATTTAGGCTACTACATGATACTCGAATTTGCCCTTTACCCATCATGAGGTTGCTACAACCTAGTCTACAAATGAATGTTTAGAACGTAGATGCACAGGTCGAGAGACAAATTGGAGTAATCAAGGTGACAGACAGTGACACATTCAATACTGCCTTGCACACTTTTGTCTGCATCGAGCTCATCTGGGGTGTAATCATTAGTCCAAAAAGTTGTAAAATGTTCAATTTTGTAACTACAATGACAGTTTATTGGACAAATTCAGGTAGGTCCCTCCCCATTTCATTCTGTTTGCTACCGTTTAAGAAATGTTTTGCAACAGAATCGGTGGCATGAATACACCCCTGATCACCCACACACACAGTTCACTTTCATAGCAGCCGCATACAGCACAATACAATCACTTTGCTCGTTGTATAATTCCTTCTCGCATCGAGGCGACTCCTCCTCTCATCTTTTCCCTTCGCTTGTGGACTTCAGTGCTATTGCTATTACAGCGGAGGAAGGAGCGGAAAGAGTGTGGAGATGTGGAAATGGACAGTGAGGAAGAAAGAAAGAAGATGAGTGTAGATGGAAGGCGTGTGGTGAGGAAGATTGGCATGAAGTACAAAATGAAAACAAAACATACTCCGGTAGCTCAGGAATATAACCTGGAGAGTGATGATGAATGTCTTGCTGTGGCAGGTGCGGTGAAGACTGCAGTGTTCAGGCCTCGTCCCAATGATGACCAGTGGGCGTGAGATTTTTGGAGAGTGGATCCTTGCCTTTTGGCTGATCCATATGTGGTGTGAGGATGGGTGGATAAAAGGTTGGGGACAGTTAAATCGGTGAAAGTAACTTGAAGTGGACTCCTGATGATTTGTTGTGTGTCTTCTGTCCAGAGGGAGCAGGCTCTCCACACCACGTGCCTCGGGACAAGACTTGTGACTTGCTTTTCTCTCCGGAGCAGGACGCTGTTGAAAGGAGTGATAACTGGAGTGACGATAAGTGTTAAGGACCAACTAAAATTGAAGATTCCCAGTGTCTGTGACACCCGCCGTTTGGTGCGACACAGACCCGGTGGAGAGCGTGGTGAAACCGAAGACACTGTCTGTTTTGATGTGACAAAATCAAGTTAGGATGTGTCAGTTATCCCGTGGGAGCTTTTGTCCCGAACCCATTACAATGTTTTAGCTGCCAAGCTTATGGTCATGTTGCAGCAGTGTGTAGAAGGGAGATTCCTAGCTGTGAGAAGTGTGAAGGACAGCATGAGACAAATGAATGTGTAGTATCAATGGAAAAAAATCTGTGTGTTAACTGAAGGGGTACTCATGGTGCTGAAGATCAGAAGTGTCCGGTGAGAGAAAGGCAGGTCGAGATTGCCAGGATCAGAGTAGTACAGAAGGTGTTGTATGCTGAGGCAGTGAAGAGAATAGTAGAAGTAGAGGATGATGGGTCCAGGGCAAGGGATCCTGTGATTAGGCAGAGGCCAATAGAGAGTGATAGGAATAACATGTGTTTCAGTAAGGTTGGCTTCTTAGCGTTCAAAGCAATGGTTATCATCTGTACCACAGAAATGGAACGTAAATCACAGAAAATAAATGTTTTGGTGGCAGCTACAGAGAAGTACTTGGGTGTACAAGAGTTTACTGCAGAGGATTTACAAGGTGTGTTGAACGATATAGTCAGATAGGGCCAAGTAGCGGAATAGTGGTGAGGTTTGAATGGGTGTTAGGTTTTTCTTTCCTATTCCCCCATCCTTTTTCCCTTACCCTTTGCGTCACAAAGTGTAATGAATTCACACTCCAGAACAGTAGGCAGAAACACAGGGCTAGATAAGAAAAATAGATTAATAGGGAGGCCGTGACCGGCTTCACACTCCGGTACAGTAGGTGGCGGTGTATGCACCTTTCAGTTGGTTGCAATCCACCAATATAAGTTTGAAGAAGACGAGACTAGAGGGGGAGGAGGAAATGGCGACTGCTTGAATCTGAAAGCACGGCAAGTGTGTGTGACAATTAATGGAAAATAGTGAAATCAAAAGAATGAACAAAACAAGCAAAATTGTAGAAGACAAGGACCGGTCTAATAATGCTTTTCTTATTGGACTGCGTTTTTTGGACAAGGAGATTAATTTGGGAAATCCATGTGCAATATCGAGGACTGTGAAGAAAGCAGTGGGAAAGTTGGATTCAATCAAGGTGACTAGAAGCGGCCTTATTTTGGTTAATTGTGTTGATGAAGAACAGAAGAAGCGTGCACTGGATCTGGCAAAATTGTCCACGTCAGAAGTAACCTGTATTCATCTTTCCGGAGCAGGGCGCCTACCAAAGGAGTTATAGCTGGAGTCTTGTTGGATATAAATGTTGCAGCAGTTTGTAGGAAGGAGATTTCAAGATGTGGGAAGTGTGCAGGAGGGCATGGGATTGTGTAGTTTCGGTGGGATAAAGGTGTGGGTCGACTGTAGGGGTGCACATGTTGCTGGGTATCCACCCCTCACAGCCTAGTTCCTCTAGGTTTCTTCCTAGGTTTTGGCCTTTCTAGGGAGTTTTTCCCTAGCCACCGTGCTTGTACACCTGCATTGCTTGCTGTTTGGGGTTTTAGGCTGGGTTTCTGTACAGCACTCTGTGACATCAGCTGATGTAAGAAGGGCTTTATAAGTGAATTTGATTTGATAATTGGAAGTGTCTGGTGCGAGAGAGGCAGGTTGAAGTGGTTAAAGTCATAGTGCAGAAGATGTTGTATGCTGAGGCAGTGAAGAAAGTAGAGGAGGATGGGTCAAGGGTGAGGGATCCCTGTGAGTAGTAGATTCGTGCCAGCACAGAGGGATCGGCCAACGAGTGATAAATGCTTCAGTAAGGTTGACTTCTTAGCGTTCACAAAAAATAAAAAAACACAAAAAAATAGATATTGTGGTGGCAGCTGCAGAGAAGTATTTAGGTATACGAGATTTGACTTCAGAAGAGTTACAGGGTGTGTTGAGTGGTGGTGTCCCATCATCCCAGGCTGCTGGCATGGTACAGGAGCAGATAGGGTCCAAGTAGTGGAATGGGGTAGTGGGTTTTGAATGTGTGCAGGGTTAGTTGGAAGGGTGTTTTTTTGTATGATTTGCAACAATCCATCACTCTCCTTCTTGGTCAAATAGCCCTTACACATCCTGGAGGTGTGTTGGGTCATTGTCCTGTTGAAAAACAAATGATCGCTGCAGAATGTTGTGGTAGCCATGCTGGTTAAGTGTGCCTTGAATTCTAAATAAATCACTGACAGTGTCACCAGCAAAGCACCATCACACCTACTCCATGCTTCACAGTGGGAACCAAACATGCAGAGATCCGTTCACCTACTCTGCGTCTTACAAAGATACGGCAGTTGGAACCAAAATTCTCAAATTTGGACTCATCAGACCAAAGGACAGATTTCCACCGGTCTAATGTCCATTGCTCATGTTTCTTGGCCCAAGCAAGTCTTATTTTTATTGTTGTCCTTTAGTAGTGGTTTCTTTGCAGTAATTCGACCATGAAGGCCTGATTCACACAGTCTCCTCTGAACAGTTGATGTTGATGTGTCTGTTACTTGAACTCTGTGAAGCGTTTATTTGGGCTGCAATTTCTGAGGCGGATAACGCTAATGAACTTATCCTCTGCAGCAGAGGTAACTCTGGGTCCTCATGAGAGCCAGTTTCTTCATATCGCTTGATGGTATTTGCGACTGCACTTGAAGAAACTTTCAAAGTTCTTGACATTTTCCAGATTGACTGATCTTCATGTCTTAAAGTAACGATGGACTGTCGTTTCTCTTTGCTTATTTGAGATCTTCTTGTCATAATATGGACTTGGTCTTTTACCAAATAGGGCTACACAACTAACAAGTTTTTGAGATTCGAGACAAAATCCCCATGTTGTTGCCTACTTGGGGAGCGTGACCGCCGCTCGCTTAATGTGAGCGGGTCAGACGCTATCTGAGGGCTACCGATCCCGTTTTTTAGCAGTCCCAGACGTCCCGATTATTTTCAAACATGTTTGATTTTATCGACACAAAATCTGCAATGCTTTTGTAGTGTGAGATGTGAGAAGCCAGTGAGATGATGTTGTTTCGCATCACCCAGAATTTGTAGACTCAAGCAGGAGCGATGACTACTACTAGCATGCATTGGTACTTACCTTTAACCAAAGCCAAAGTGTGAAATTATTACAGATCTTTTTTTATTTCACCTTTATTTAATCAGGTAGGCAAGTTGAGAACAAGTTCTCATAACTGCAACCTGGCCAAGATAAAGCAAAGCATTTCGATACATACAACAACACAGAGTTACACATGGAGTAAACAAACATACAGTCAATAATACAGTAGAAAAACAAATCTATATACAATGTGTGCAAATGAGGTACGATAAGGAAGGTAAGGCAATAAATAGGCCATGGTGGCAAATTAATTACAATATAGCATTTAAACACTGGAATGGTAGATGTGCAGTAGATGAATGTGAAATGTAGGGGTGCAAAGGAGCAAGATAAATAAATAAATACGGTAGGGGATGAGGTAGTTGGCTGGGCTATTTACAGGTGGGCTAAATACAGGTGCAGGGGTCTGTGAGCTGTTCTAACAGCTGGTGCTTAAAGCTGGTGAGGGAGATTTTTGTAGTTCGTTCCAGTCATTGGCAGCAGAGAACTGGAAGGAAAGTCTGCCAAAGGAGGAATTGGCTTTGGGGGTGACCAGTGAGATATACCTGCTGGAGCGTGTGCTACGGGTGGGTGCTGCTATGGTGACTAGCGAGCTGAGATAAGACAGGGCTTTACCTAGTAAGGACTTGTAGATGACCTGGAGCTAGTGGGTTTGGCGACGAGTGTGAAACGAGGGCCAGCCAACGAGTGTACAGGTCGCAGTGGTGGGTAGTGTATGGGCCTTTGGTGACAAAATGGATGGCACTGTGATGGACTGCATCCAATTTGTTGAGTAGAGTATTGGAGGCTATTTTGTAAATTACATCACCGAAGTCGAGGATCGGTAGGATGGTCAGTTTTACGAGGGTATGTTTGGCAACATGAGTTAGGATGCTTTGTTGCAAAATAGGAAGCCAATTCTAGATTTAATTTGGGATTGGAGATGCTTAATGTGAGTCTGGAAGGAGAGTTTACAGTCTAACAAGACACCTAGGTATTTGTAGTTGTCCACATAATCTAAGACAGAACCATCCAGAGTAGTGATGCTGGACGATCGGCTGAAGAGCATGCATTTAGTTTTACTTGCATTTAAGAGCAATTGGAGGCCACGGAAGGAGAGTTGTATGGCATTGAAGCTCGCCTGGAGGGTAGTTAACACAGTGTCCAAAGAAGGGCCAGAAGTATACAGAATGGTGTCGTCTGCGTAGAGGTGGATCAGAGACCAGCAGCAAGAGCGACATCATTGATGTATAAAGAGAAGAGAGTCAGCCCAAGAATTGAACCCTGTGGCACCCCCATAGAGACTTCCAGAGGCCCAGACAACAGGCCCTCCGATTTGACACACTGAAATCTATCGGAGAAGTAGTTGGTGAACCAGGCGAGGCAATCATTTGAGAAACCAAGGCTGTCGAGTCTGCCGATAAGGATGTGGTGATTGACAGAGTTGAAAGCCTTGGCCAGATCAATGAATACGGCTGCACAGTAATGTCTCTTATCGATGGCGGTTATGATATCGCTTAGGACCTTGAGCGTGGCTGAGGTGCACCCATGACCAGCTCTGAAACCAGATTACATAGTGGAGAAGGTATGGTGGGATTCAAAATGGTCAGTAATCTGTTTGTTAACTTGACTTTCAAAGACCTTAAAGGCAGGGTAGGATAGATATAGGTCTGTAGCAGTTTGGGTCAAGAGTATCTCCCCCTTTGAAGAGGGGGATGACCGCAGCTCTGAAGTTCACATGCAATGTTATTCAATTTAAAATGTTGGCTAGATATTTCATGCCCTGCATGAATTTCTGATTGAAAGCGTTTATAAGGCTGCTTTGAGCCATAGCTCGTTCTAGCTACGTTCCAAATCTAATCACATCATTGTTTTCGAGACAGCGTGGTATCGACAATCCTCACAACCAAGTGAAGAATCTTGTAGTGTGTGACCCCCCGTCTGTGCCAGATCATTTAGTGTGTGCACCACTAAGTTGGCAAGACAAAAGAAATACAGGAAAGACAGTTGTTTTATGTGAGAGGCTCAGTGACCCGGGGTAAGAAAAAGAAATGCAACAAAATATACTGTAGCTCTCCCTCTCTCTCTGCTGCTGCTCAATTGTTTATAAAAAAACCATATGACTATTATATTTTTGTCTCTTTGAGTCAACTACTCACCACACTTATGCACTGCGGTGCTAGCTAGCTGTAGCTTATGCTTTCAGTACTAGATTCATTCTCTGATACCTTGATTGGATGGACAACAGAGAGAGAGGTCGAGGTGGGAGAGAGGGGAGGGAGAGAGAGAGAGATGAGAGGAAGGGAGGGAGGTAAAGGAGGGAGAGAGAGAGAATGGAGGGGGAGGAGGGAGAGATGAGAGACATGGGGATAAGGAAACAGAGGAGAGAGATTGAGGAAAATAATAGAAGGGAGAGAGAGGGGGAGGGTGTAGGGGGTGGAAGAAGGGGGAGGGAGAGAGAAGAGGAGAGGATAGAGGTAGAGAGGCAAAGAGAGGGAGAGAGAGAAGGGAGAAAGAGATAGAATAGGGTATAATGCTTAAAATGTGTCATGAAAGGCTGTGTGTGGATGTCTGGCCTGGCAAAGTGGTTTTATGCGCTGACTGAACAAGGGCTGATAATTGAGGTTTTTACTCCACTGGGCCCTCATTTGTAAACCTTGCGTATGTACAAAATATGCCCCAAAACATGCTGTGCGCCAGCATCTTCGACCATCCTCCAGAGGGCAGAGGGGGAGGTGAGTGAATTTTCCAGATCCGGCATGGTGCCCAGACCGCTGCGGAGTACGATGGAATGATGGAATGGAATGAGCCGGTGCTCCGCACTCTATTCCGCAGTGGACTGCGCGAAGAGGTCCAGACGGAGTTGGCATGTCGGGATGACAATATTTCCTTGGACACTCATCTCGATGGCCATCCTTCTGGATAACCTTCTGCGGGAGCGCTAGTGTCCACTTCGCCGCTCGCCTCCCTTTGGCTGTCCTGAGCCAGAGCCTGAACCCATGGAGGGAGGGGCCACACACCTCTTCGCGGCACAGTGGCGTTGCCGAAGACAGCTGGGGCTCTGTCCCCTCTGTCCCTTCCCACCAGCCTATCAATTGGTCCTGCCTTATCGTTTGGCTCGTCTGTTGGGACGTAGATGTGGACATCCGCTAGGCTCTAGAGCGGGAACCCGCTCCTGCCACCTGTCCTCCGGAGCGCATCTACGTTTCCACAGGGGTGAAAGATCGTCTGTTAACCTGGGCACACACATCCCTTGCCGCTGGACACCCAGGTATCACCCGCACCATCCAATCCCTCTCCGAAAAGTACTGGTGACCCACCTTGGCGCAGGACGTCACCCACTATGTCAGCCTCAACCTCCCCACCAATTACCGGATCTCACCTTCCTTTCATGTTTCCCTCAGGCCAGTGGTTCAAAGGTCCCCTGGCTGATGCCATCCCCCACGACACCCCACGCCTCCACTGGACATCCAGGGGAACCCTGCCTATGCTGTTAGATCCCTCCTGGACTCTCGACATTGAGGGGGTCAGCTCCAGTACCTAGTGGACTGGGAGGGATACGGTCTTGAGTGCTCTTGGGTCCCGGTGGCAGACATCCTGGGCCCCAATATCATCTGGTATTTCCATCTCTGCAGACCGGAACGCAAAGTGTTTGATGCAGAGATAAAATGCATGGGGAACGTATGGTGGATGGTTGGAAATGGCAGCGAGTAGTGCAGATGAAGTGGAGGAAATGGAGAAAAGGTTGGAGAAGCAGCTGTGCTGGAATGTGATCAATATGGGTGACAGTTCTGATGATATGGAGCGGGAGGATGAGGGTCAAGGATCTGAATGGTCTGTAGTGGAAAGACATAGGAAGAAGAGAGCTCATGATACTGAAAGGAGTCTAGTCTAGTATAGAAAGCATAAAGAGGGCCAAGGTCAGAAGCAAGAGTAATAATGTGTCAGAGTGGAAAGTTGTGATGGTGTTTGAGAAAGACCACAGGGCCTCATTTACATCCTATCCGATTAACCAATGCCATAGAGAGAGATTGGTGAAGTCAAACTAGCCCGGTTCATTGGAAATGGTAGATTGCTATTATTTTGTGGTAGCCAGGCCCAGCAAGGGAAGATTGTGCAAATGGAAATGTTTAATGGGAAGAAGATTAAAAACCATGTCCCTGGTGCTTATGCTAGGTTGAGGGGAATCACTGGGGTCCCAATATCTATGTCCATAGATGATATTAAAGAAAATGTGAAGGGAGGCAGAGTGATTGAGGCCAAAAGGTTGATCAGTAGAAAAGAGGGTCAAAGAAGTGAAAGCTTATTAGTGCTGCTGAGGTTTTAAGAAGGTTTTGCCTGGAAAAGTATAGATAGAATTCCTTAGTTTGTCCCATCCCCATTGCAGTGTTTTAAATGCCAAAGAATGGGACATGTAACTGGTCAGGAAAGAAAAGATGTGCCAAGTGTGGAGGGGGGACATCATTACAGTGAATGTGGGAGCAATGTGAAGGTTAAGTCAAATCAAAGTTTATTTGTCACGTGCGCCGAATACAACCTTAGTGAAATGCTTACTTACAGGCTCTACCCAATAGTGCAAAAAAAGGTATTAGGTGAACAATAGGTAAGTAAAGAAATAAAAACAACAGTAAAAAAAAGACTGGCTATATACAGTAGCGAGGCTATATACAGACACCGGCACCGTGTTGTAATCTGGTGGAGGTGGTTGAGCAACACTGGGCTGTGACTGGAGCAGAGATGGATGGAAAGGTAGGGGGGATTTGGAGTTGAGGATGAGATGGAGTGTAGTGGTGGAGTGGGAAATGGTGGAGGTAGGGTAGTAAAGGTTTATAAGAAGAGGAGCCTTTGCAGGTCTTGTCAGAGGAGAGTAGTGAATAGGGATGTTCGGTTCGTAAAGTTGTACTGAGATAAAAGGAGTTCAAGGTGAAATTTAAGGACCAACATGGAGTCACGGCGGCAAGTCCGATCGCCTTAACTAGGGATTTGGAGAGTAAAGTAGAAGTTATGTCTGCTAATGTTCTTCGTGTTGGAAGTTTGGTGGTGGTGTGTTTCAATGCTAAACGGTATGACAAGGCGCTCAAACTCAAGCAGGTACGGTGCATTCATTAGGTATTAAGACCCCTAGACTTTCTCCAAATTTTGTTACGTTACAGCCTTATTCTAAAATGGATTAATGTTTAGACATTTTTGCAAATGTATTAAAAATTAAAAACAAATACCTCATCTACATAAGTATTCAGACCCTTTGCTATGAGACTCAATTGAGCTCAGGTGCTTCCTGCTTCCAATGATCATCCTTGATGTTTCTACAACTTGATTGGAGACCACCTGCGGTAAATTAAATTGATTGGACATGATTTGGAAAGGCACACACCTGTCTATATAAAGGTCCCACAGTTGACAGTGCATGTCAGACAAAAAAACAAGCCATGAGGTCGAAGGAATTGTCCGTAGAGCTCTGAGAGAAGATTGTGTCAAGGCACAGCTCTGGGGAAGGGCACCAAAACCTTTCTGCAGCATTGAAGATCCCCAAGAACACAGTGGCCTCACTCATTCTTAAATGGAAGAAGTTTGGAACCTCCAAGAATCTTCCTAAAGCTGGCCGCCCGGCCAAACTGAGCAATCGGGGGAGAAGGGCCTTGGCCATGGAGGTGACCAAGAAGCCGATGGTCACTCTGACAGAGCTCCAGAGTTCCTCTGTGGAGATGGGAGAACCTTCCAGAAGGACAACCATCTCTGCAGCACTCCACCAATCAGGCCTTTATGGTACAGTGGCCAGACAGAAGCCACCCCTCTCTAAAAGGCACGACAGCCCGTTTGGAGTTTGCCAAAAGGCACCTAAAGGACTCTCAGACCAGGAGAAACAAGATTCTCTGGTCTGATGAAACCAAGATTGAACTCTTTGGCCTGAATGCCAAGCTTTTTTAATAATACATTTGCAAAAATGTCTAAAAACCTGTTTTTGCTTTGTCATTATGGGGTATTGTGTGTCGATAAGTTAAAAAAACAATTGAATCAATTTTGTAACGTAACAAAATGTGGAAAAAGTCAAGGGGTCTGAATACTTTCCGAATGCAGTCTGTAAACGTGTGGTTGGTGGTAGCATGCCGGATCAAACTGGACAGCAGTGGGTGAAGGGAGTTATTACAGGAGTTCCAGAAATTGTTAACATAAAATAAAATATAGGACCATGTCTCAATAAGAGAGCCTCCCTTCAAAGTGCCTCCAGATAACACAAGATGGGAAGGTGGATAGCTTGTCAGTGCTACTAAACTTTGAGGATCTGGTACTGCCAGAAAAGGTTAGGATTGGGTATATGAGTTACTATGTGTGAGCATATGTTCCAAAACCATTGAATTTCTAGAACTGTCAAAGCTTTGGGCAAAGGCAAAAGTAGATGTGCGAAGTGTGGGGGAGAACATGTATATGGGGAATGTGGAGATGGGGTCCAGTTAAAGTGCTGTAACTGTGGGGGAGCCCATAGTGTGGCATATGGGGGTTGTTCAGTGGTGAAAAGACAGGTGGAAGTGTAGCAGGTGAGGAGTGAGCAAAGAATGCAGAAGAAGTGAAGGTAGATCACACAGAAACAAAATCGGGGCACCAAGAAGAGTATGTATTCCAGGGCAGATCGGGATGCAGGTTGGGCGTGATGTAGGGAGCAGAATGGGGGAGAACACAAGAATAGTAGTAGACATGAGGAAGGTTGTTACATTTGTGACAGCAGCAATCAATTGCACAGGAAAGTTACAATCAAAGACTAAGATACAGATCATAGTGGGGCAGGCAGTGAAGTATATTGGGATCACAGGACTGACATGGGAAAATGTACAGGATATCCTCAATAAGATTGAGAATCAGTCCAGCCAGGAATCATGTATTGGTTAATTTTCATAATGGTGTTAATCCTTCAATGGAATGACAGAAGTTTGATGGCTAATGGGCAAGAGTTCAAACAGTTTCTCCAAGCTTCAATTGGACAAACCAATCACCATGGAAGAGATTGCAGAAGCAGCATGTGCAATGCACGATGGTAAACGTCCTGGACCAGATGGGGACTCAATAGAATTTTGTAAGAAGTTTCTGGATAAATTAGCCCCGCTCTTGATTAATATGTTTTTTTAATCAGTCGCTCTCCCTCTATCCTTAACACAGGCCTCAATTTCATTGATATTGAAAAGGATGTTGTGGAAATTACCACCAGGGACTCAAAGTCCAACTTCAATGAACCATTCTTTATTATCAGCAAGCTGGAGAGGTTCCAACAAACTTAATGCACCATAGTACACGTCGGTCGGGAGCTCTGCCGGGGCAGTCCAGTTAGTTCTCTTATACACGGCTATACAAAAGATCTACATAGGCATGGTTCATGGGGTTGGTTCCTGCATGTGACTGGCACCGTCTCCTACCTTAATTTATAGAACATATTCTGGGCATTCTGTCAAAAGGTCTGAGGAGGAGGTCATGACCGTCTCCCCCTCATCTCTATCCAGCACCTACAGGAACCAATGATTGTATGAGACAATTCAAGGCTCTCTCTTCAGACAACAAAATATCTGGTACAAGGAATAAAGACCCTCTCTCCTGTGGGTTCTATCGCCCAATCTCACTGCTCAATGTGGATGTTAAACTAAACTAGTAGCTATGTGTTTGGAGTCAGTTTTACCATCTTATTTTCTCTGATCAGAACAGGTTTTATAAAAAAAGACACTCAAATGTCAGATGACTATTTAATGTTATGTATAACCCTACCATCTTAAATCTCCCAGAGATTCAAATCTCTCGATGCACTAGACAGTAGTGTCCAATGTCTCCTTTGCTTTTTGCTATAAAACCCCTCGCAATTTCATTTAGATCCAAACCACATATAAAAACGGGAGTGTTCAGAGGCGACATCAAACCAAGGGTCTCACTATATCTCAAACCCTGATGTATCCTTACCCATTGTGCTGTGTTCTTAATGCATTTGGCCTAGTCTATGGTTATAAATTAAATCTGTAAAAGAGCAAGCTTTTCCCTTTAAATGCTGCAGCGCGTAATTACCCATTACACACATTGCCTTTCAGAGTAGTTCTCAACAAATTGACATACTTGGTGATACATGTCACAGACAAATTTGCTAACCTTTTTAAGGCTAATTTTACTCCTCTCCTTACTCTGACGGAGAAAGATTTTAGCTGGTCGAATAAATTAAGTTAAAATTAATACCGCTCTTTCAATGTATGCCTATTTTTATTCCCACATTTTTTCTGCAAACTTGATGGGATTATCTCAGACTTCATCTGGAATTTTTTTTTTTATCCAAGAATCCGCAAGGTCTTCCTGCAAAGGCCTAAGCCCTTTGGGGGCATTGCCATACCTAATTTCCAGTTCTATTAATGGGCTACCACCTTCTGTGTAATTTCCGTACTGGATCCCTGCAGATACCCCACATATCATTCCAGCATGGTTGAAGATATAATCTGCCTAATGTATGCCATCCTCACTGGCTGCTTTGGCACATTCCCCTATTCATTCTGCTACTTCAAGTTACACCAAAAACATTTTAGTAAAAACACTCAAAATCTGGAACCAGCTTAGACTTCACTTTGGTTAGAAAACCTATTAATTAATGGCCCCTCTACTCAGAAATCACATTTTCCATCCATCTCTAGTTTACATCGTTCCAACAACTCAGATAAATTCCACCTTCCGAATAGTCATTTCTTTAGATATCTACAAGTGCGCATCTTTGTCCGTGACATGACCTCTCAATTCCCCACTTTTCCTGTGGCCCCTCCCACTGATTCATTTTCCACCCCATCCCCAACAGTAAAATGTATTATTTCTTATAGCTATGATACAAAATGTACTCCCTTCACAATCCTTCATTCACAGCTATTAAAACTTTATGGGAACAGGATCTAGATGATGAGTTTACTGATGGTACAGAATATCTTCCCATGTGTCATGTCCACTCCTCTCCTAAATGTGCTAAACATCGTTTGATCCAATGCAAAATCCTCCACCGCAATCACTGGACTAAACTCAGGCTCTCCTAGATCTATCCTGATGTCGACCCTGTTTGTGACAGGTGTCGGTAAGCTCCTGCTTCATTAATACATATATTTTGGTCCTGCTCTTCTCTACATAACTATTGGTCTGCCATCTTTGATACCATATCTAAAAAGTATTACAAGTGCCTTTTGCGCTACTGCCAAAACATCATTATTTGGGGTAATACCTGATACTATTACACTACCAAAATACACATATTTGTAGCCTTTGAGAGTTTGTTGGGAAGAATGTTGATTTTACTTCTGTGGAATTCACCCTCTCCTCACTCTCATTTTGTGTGGATTAAAGAGGTCTTACACTTTAGTAAATTGGAGAAGATGAAATGTACCCATAAAATGTACCCTTCTTCTGACAAATTCTACCGAATATGGCAACCTTTCTTTACCTATGTGGACACTGCAATTTCCCTCTACAGTAAACTGCCGACCTAAGCTGTGTATTTAATTTATCTACCTGTGTTAATATTATCCTGTCTTATTATAATTTTCTATTCGTTTTGAAGAGTAGCCATGTTATTTTGTGCACTTTGTTGTTTCTAATGCATGTTTTGTTATGAAAGTATTAATTGAGTATTTTATATTTTCATATGGGCATATACATTCCTACCTTGTTAAAAAAGCATGTTCCCATGGTATATCGAATGTACAGTTGAAGTCGGAAGTTTACATAAACTAGGTTTAATGACTCCAACCTAAGTGTTTCAACCACTCAACAAGAAATTTGTGAACAAACTATAGTTTGGCAAGTCGGTTAGGACATCTACTTTGTGCATGACAAGTAATTTTTCCAACAATTGTTTACAGACGGATGATTTCACTTATAATTCACTGTATCACAATTCCAGTGGGTTAGAAGTTTACATACACCTGCCTTTAAACAGCTTGGAAAATTACAGAAAATTATGTCATGGTTTTAGAAGCTTCTGATTGGAGGTGTACCTGTGAATGCATTTCAAGGCCTACCTTCAAACTCAGTGCCTCTGCTTGACATCATGGGAAAATCGGCAGAAATCAGCCAAGACCTCAGAAAAAAATTGTAGACCTCCACAAGTCTGGTTCATCCTTGGGAGCAATTTCCAAACGCCTGAAGGTACCACGTTCATCTGTACAAACAATAGTACGCAAGTATAAACACCATGGGACCACGCAGCCGTCATACCGCTCAGGAAGAAGACGCGTTCTGTCTCCTACAGATGAACGTACATTGCAGCGAAAAGTGTAAATCAATCCCAGAACACCAGCAAAGTACCTTGTGAAGATGCTGGAGGAAACAGGTACCAAAGTATCTATATCCACAGTAAAACGAGTCCTATATCGACACAACCTGAAAGGCCGCTCAGCAAGGAAGAAGCCACTGCTCCAAAAACGCCATAAAAAATCCAGACTACGGTTTGCAAATGCACATGGGGACAAAGATCGTACTTTTTGGAGAAATTTCCTCTGGTCTGATGAAACAAAAATAGAACTGTTTGGCCATAGTGACCATCGTTATGTTTGGATGAAAAAGGGGGAGGCTTGCAAGCCAAAGAACACCATCCCAACCATTAAGCACAGGGGTGGCAACATCATGTTGTGGGGGTGCTTTGCTGCAGGAGGGACTGGTGCACTTCACAAAATTGATGGCATCATGAGGACGGAAAATTATGTGGATATATTGAAGCAACATCTCAAGGCATCAATCAGGAAGTTAAAGCTTGGTTGCAAATGGGTCTTCCAAATGGACAATGACCCCAAGCATACTTCCAAAGTTGTGGCAAAATGGCTTAAGGACAACAAAGTCAAGGTATTAGAGTGACCATCACAAAGCCCTGACCTCAATCCTACACAGAATTTGTGGGCAGAACTGAAAAACAGTGTGCGAGCAAGGAGGCCTACAAACCTGACTCAGTTACACCAGCTCTGTCAGGAGGAATGGGCCAAAATTCACCAAACTTGTGGAAGGCTACCCGAAAGGTTTGACCCAATTTAAACAATTTAAAAGGCAATGCTACCAAGTACTAATTGAGTGTATGTAAACTTCTGACCCACTGGGAATGTGATGAAAGAAAGAAAAGCTGAAATAAATCACTCTACTATTATTCTGACATTTCACATTCTTAAAATAAAGTGGTGATCCTAACTGACCTAAGACAGGGAATTTTTACTAGGATTAAATGTCAGGAATTGTGAGAAACTGAGTTTAAATGTATTTGGCTAAGGTGTATGTAAACTTCCGACTTCAACTGTATATACTAGGCGGTGTCAGAGGAAGGCTCAAAAAAGTGTCAAAGACTCCAGTCACCCAAGTCAGACTGTTCTCTCTGCTATCGCACGGCCAGCAGTACCAAGTCTAGGTAAAAAAGGCCCCCTTAACAGCTTCTAACCCCAAGCCATAAGACTGCTGAACAATTTATAAAATGTCCACTATTTACATTGACACCCCTTTCCCCTTTGTGTTTACACTGCTGCTACTTGCTGTTTGTCTATGCATAGTCACTTTACCCCTCTACCTACATGTACAAATAAAATTTGATTTCGATACTGGTAGCTAGCTAACGTTACACCAAATACAGAGCTCTAAGTGAACAGCAAAATGTTACGTTAGCTAAAATACCTACCGTCATCTCTGCCAAAGAACACGCACTGAAAGTTTGAAACAACGACCAAAGCAGCCCCCAAAACGGTATTGACTGGCAACAAATCATCCCAATTGTCAATGCTTCTTCTTCTATCGTATAATGGCGTTCGCAAGAATCCCAAAAAATTAAATAATGTGGGACAAGTAAATCAAATATCATACAAACTATTAAAAAATAGATTAACAAAATCAACCTGCTTTTCTGTAAAAATGTATTAATACATTATAATCAGGTCCATTCACAGGCTCAAAAGACTCCTGTGAGGGCGGAACATTTCCTAGCGACAATAGTCCTTGCAGTGCTTCTGCCGAGAAGTCACGGAGCCCCAAAAACTGCCCAGCTGCAAATATAGTGATCTCCAGACCCTTGTGCTGTGAAATTAATCACTGTGGCTATAAATGCCACAAAATCACTTTCTTCACAAAGAGTGTATCCAGATCACTCGATTGACTTAAAAACACTTGGAAATGGTTACAATGCATCCACTGCCATATCTTCAACACTATTGCCTCTTTGACTCTCTTCACCGCCTCCACATAGGTGATCTGCTGCACAGCCCTGAACCTTGACACCTCTACCTCCTTCACCCCAACAGGGCACTCAAGGATGTCCGGAGTATGATCCCACAGCTGCAACATTTTCCATTGACAGATTCTTCAATACTATACTTCTCTCGTCTGCAAAAATTTGACACGTGACCATATCCTTTACAATTCCCACACTGTAATGGTTTGGACACAAATGCTCTCACTCCATACCTCACATATCCAAGCTTCACATATTAAAGGTAGTGTCTCCTAAAACAACAATATGGACAATTTTGCCAGATCTAGTGCACACTTCTTCTGTTCTGCATTAACACAATTAACCAAAACAAGGCTGCTTCTAGTCACCTTGATTGAATCCAACTTTCCCACTGCTTTCTTCAGTGCTCGATATTGCACATGGATTTCCCAAATTAATCTCCTCCTCCAAAAAACACAGTCCAATAAGAAAAGCATTATTGGACCGGTCCTTGTCTTCTACTGCAACTTTTGCTCGTTTTGTTCCATCCTTTGATTTCACTATTTTCCATTAACTGTCACACACTTTTACTTGCCGCACTTTCAGATTCAAGCACAGTCGCCATTTCCTCTCTTTCCACCCAATTGTCACTGCTCTTGATTGTCCCATTTCTCCCCATCCTCCCACTTCTCTCGACACGCCCATTATGAGTCACTCCGGCTGAGGCAGCTACCTACGATTCAGCGCGAGGGCTGATGCGGTAAAAATAACGCGATTGGACTGGCTCAGACTCTTGCCGCGTTGACGTACCAGTCGGAACTAGGAAACTCGGACATTTCCGACTTGCTAACAGGTTGTAGTTACACACGTGACGCGTTCAACAAATCAGCAAGTCAGATATTTCCGAGTTTCCTAGTTCCGACTGGCATATGAACTCGCCATAAAAGACGTTTGTCTTGATTTGGGGGCGGACATAGCGGGTTGGCCTATTGGTCACATGACACATATCTACAATTTATCACATGACGTATATGAAGAAATATCGTAGCTGTCGAGGAGAAAGGTGGATGTTCTACACATTTGGATGTTCTACACATTTTGATTGATATCCGCCAAATCGTCGAAAATGAGTGCCAGTTTGGACATCAGACTGAAAAGAGCAAATAAAGTATATCATGAGGGGGTAAGGGTCAATTTGCCTGAAATGTACATAGTGAGATATACGGTATAACTATCGATGCTAACAAACTGTACTCAGCAGAAGCAATTCCAAACGGTATAGCTTGAACAAGTGCATCAGTGACAAGTGATACAGTGAAGTGTCAAATAAGTAGATAACCAGCCGTATTTTAACCTCGACATGTTCTGTTACTAGCTCGTGTTGACCATTGTTTTACTCCAATTTTATCATTAACTTCACAATAGGGTGCCTTGATTACCCTGAGTTAAATTACTGTATTTCGTAGCTCTGTCAAGTTGGCAAGTCGTGTGCATGACAATCGTTTTGCTTACTACAGAGCAACCTTTTATGTGTTTGTGGTGAAGAGATGATAATGATTTATTTTGACTGATCAGTTATCAATTTCTTCAATGTTTAAGGTTTCTACTGCCCTCTAGTGGATGTCCTGCGTTGTCGAACATGAGTTATCTATACAAGTAACTGCCAAAATAAAGGAAACACTTGAGTAAAAGAGGGATAGAAAGTATATTGAAAGCAGGTGCTTCCATACAGTTGTGGTACCTAAGTTAATTACGCAATTAACATCCCATCATCGTGTGTGTGTGTGTCAGTCATCAGATCTCAACCCAATTTAACACTTATGGGACATTCTGGAGCGGAGCCAGAGACAGCGTTTTCCACCAACATCAACAAAACACCAATTGATGGAATGTCTTGTGGAAGAATGGTATCACATCCCTCCAATAGAGTTCCAGACACTTGTAGAATATATGCCAACTTGGACTGAAGCTGTTCTGGTGGCTTAAGACACTTTGCTGGTGTTTCCTTTATTTTGTCAGTTATGTGTATCCTCTCACTAAATGCCCCCCTCTGGTCATAGTACAGCTTTATGAACACCCTAAACACCAAGAGTGTGATACTTTTTGCATTTCACATTTGTAATATAATTTCTGATTTATGTCAGGAGGTCCTTGCCGGTGTTGTGGCGATAGTTAGTAAGGAGGCGGTCCAGCACCAGGGCATCACTCTCACCATGGAGGGAATTGTCAACCTACAGCTTAGCTCCAAGAGTGTGGGAGTCTTTGAGGCCTTCTACAACTCTGTCAAGGTGAGAGTCCAACAGTATTTCCAAGCCCAAGGATCACCACACATTGAACTGCCTCTTTCACTTGATGAGATTATAATGTTGTCATGGACTGTTTAGTGCCAACATGGAGCATAGATACCTTACCTAGGTCTGTATATCAATGGCTCTGATGTCACAGATTGATCTCTCCCCTCTTTCTGTAACAGCCCATTCAACTTATCACGAGCAACATTGAAGTGGTAAAGCAAGGCAAGGTGCCTGGAGGCAAGACAGAGATTCCCTTTGAGTTCCCCCTGCACACAAAAGGCAACAAAGTGCTGTATGAGACCTACCATGGCGTTTTCGTAAACATTCAGGTAATGACCACAGAGCTGGGACCTGCCCTGCACTTTGCAAATGGCTGTCTCCTGTGTTTTCAGACTATGACCTAGATTCTTCTCCATGTCAGACAAGGACCAGCCAGAGAACCATACTAGACCTCCCAAAGCATATATTTCAGTGTCCAAAATGGATTGTGTATGCATTTTGTCTGCCATCTTTGGGTCAGACCTGCTTTAGCTGACGCAGTGCCCGTGCTATTCCTGATGACAATTTAAAAGATCCCTTTTATTGTCATGTCATCTGGAGAAATACAAAAACAACTGCTTGTAAACCTCTCTGAAGCTAATGAGGTGTAATTATAGAGACAGAGAGGCACAGATTGACATTTCCTGTGTTCCAGTCGTTTGTCGTCTCAAGGAAACTGCAACAAAAACAATATACTCGGAAGACTAAATGTTTGCTTAAAAAACATGTTTTCATCACTGCAGATGTATAGGCCTAAGCAATGAAATAATGTTATTAGCAGATGCTGAAAGGTCATTTTCCAGCAATCTTACATTTTGCTGGAGTAAAAATAATGTGGCATTCTGTAGTTGCCGAGGCATTTTTACTCTCAAACTGGATTTTTTTTTTTGGTCCCCTGAATCAGTCAAGCTTCAGAAAGGATCTAGATGTGTTCTGTTGTCTGCAAAATTGATGAGGCGTAGACCAACATTTCAATAGTGTAATGCTTGAGCATTAAAACCTTTGGAAAAAATTCTCTAATAGGCTACATCTTCTTGTATTCACAGGCTTTGTTTTTGTCCAATAAGAATGTTTACCCTTGAAAACCTATGTCTTCTGAAACAGTACTATCTAGTAGATTAGGTATTTTTATTGCTTTCCAGAATAAGCGAAGCATTCGAAGGACAGAGGGGAGGCTCTGTACTGCATCTAATATTAGACCTAAAATTCAGATGGTACTGATGAGGAACCTCATGGGGGGGTGACTTATCAGTCTCAATTCTACCACTGGAAAAGGTATACAGCTTTATTTTAAGACAGGCTTTTACAATCATGTGCCTGTTTCTCCTGACAATATCATGTAAGGAAAAAGTATTTGTATCCACAAAAGCCTTGTTACTAATGTTAATAATTATATGGTGTTTATTTTCTCAGTACACCCTCCGTTGTGACATGAAGCGGTCCTTGTTGGCCAAAGACCTGAGCAAGACCTGTGAATTCATGGTACACTGTCTGGTGAGATCAACCATCATCCTGACTCAGACCAATATCTCATCTCTTGTGAGAATACCATACAAAAACACCACCATAACATGATCTGACGTTGCTTGATTTTAAGTTTCATGTAGCTACAGTAAGAAACAGGCCTTTAGTTTCTCATGATTTTCTTCAATATAGATGAAGTTACAAGTGAAGTGATGTTGTAATCTATAGTTACACAATGACATCATACATGATTACTAGGGGACTGTTCCTTCTCTGGGGCCATGCAGACCATTTGCTCATGGTTAGACTGTCTCCTTTCTCTTCTCTCAGCCACAGAAAGCCAAGCTGCAACCCACCCCGGTGGACTTCACCATCACGCCAGAGACCCTGCAGAATGTCCGCGAGGTACAGCAGGCCTGTCGGGAATATGACCAAAAACTTACAAAATGTTAATTTATATTTAATCTACGCTACATGATCAAAAGTATGCGGACACTCGTCGACCATCTCATTCCAAAATCATGGGCATTGATATGGAGTTTGTCCCCCTTTGCTGCTATAACAGCCTCCACTTTTCTGGGAAGGCTTTCCACTAGACGGAACATTGCTGCGGGGACTTGCTTCCATTCAGCCACAAGAGCATTGGTGAGGCCGGCACTGATGTTGGCTGATTAGGCCTGGCTCACAATTCCAATTCATCCCAAAGGTGTTTGATGGGGTTGAGTTCAGGGCTCTGTGCAGGCCAATCAAGTTCTTCCACACTGATCTCGACAAACCATTTCTGTATGGACCTTGCTTTGTGCACGGGGGAATTGTCATGCTGAAACAGGAAAGGGCCTTACCCAAACTGTTGCCAGAAAGTTGGAAGCACAGAATCCTCTAGAATGTCATTGTTTGCTGTAGCGTTAAGATTTCCCTTCACTGGAACTAAGGGCCCTAGTCCGAACCATGAAAAACAGCCCCAGACCATTATTCCTCCTCCACCAAACTTTTCAGTTGGCATTATGCATTAGGGCAGGTAGCGTTCTCGTGGCATCCGCCAAACCCAGTTTCGTCCATCAGACTGCCAGGTGGGAATGCGTGATTCATCACTCCAGAGAACCCGTTTCTACTGCCAATGGAAGAGAGCTTTACATCACTCCAGCCGACACTTGGCATTGTGCATGGTGATCTTAGGCTTGTGTGCGGCTGCTCGGCCATGGAAACCCATTTCATGAAGCTGCCTACAAACAGTTATTGTGCTGACGTTTGGAACACGCTAGTGAGTGTTGCAACCAAGGACATATTATTTTTACGCGCTACACGCTTCAGTACTCAGCGGTCCCATTCTGTGAGCTTGTGGCCTACCACTTCGTGGCTGAGCTGTTGTTGCTGCTAGACGTTTCCACTTCACAATAACAACACTTACAGTTGGCCAAGGCAGCTTCTAGCAGGGCAGAAATATGACGAACTGACTTGTTCTAAAGGTGGCATCCTATGAAGGTGCCATGTTGAAAGTCACTGAGCTCTTCAGTAAGGCCATTCTACTGCCAGTGTTTGTCTATGGAGATTGCATGGCTGTGTGCTCGATTTTATACACCTGTCAGAAATGGGTATGGCTGAAATAGCCGAATCCACCAATTTGAAGGGGTGTCCACATACTTTTGTGTGTGTGTGTACCTTTTGGCATTCTAGATGTTGGTTTCCTGGGTCTTAATCGGTCTACTCAGTCATTGATCAAAATTATTTGAGAGAAACCAGCAGACATGTTCAGACTGTTAACATCATCCCATCTTTGTATCACTCACCATCGTCTCCCTCAGAGAAGTTTGCTGCCCAAGTTCCTGATCCGGGGCCACCTGGATGCCACCAACTGTGTGATCACTAAGCCCCTGACTGGAGAACTGGTGGTGGAGAGCTCTGATGTGGCCATCAAGAGCATCGAGCTGCAGCTGGTCCGCGTAGAGACCTGCGGTGAGTCTGACCCTACTTATAGTAGCCCATCTACACTGAACAAATATATAAACGCAACATGCAACAATTAAATATTTTACTGAGTTGCAGTTCACATAAGGATATCAGTCAATTGAAATAAATTCATTAAGCCCTAATCTATGGATTTCACATGACTGGGAATACAGATATACATGCATTGGTCACATATACCAAAGTATGGGCGTGGATCAGAAAACAAGTCATTATCTGGTGTGACCACCATTCACCTCATGCAGCGCGACACAGCTCCTTCGCATAGAGATGATCAGGCTGTTAATTGTGGCCTGAATGTTATCCCACTCCTCTTCGATGGCTGTGCGAAGTTGCTGGATAATGGCGGGAACTGGAACATGCACGTCTATCCAGAGCATCCCAAACATGCTCAATTTGTGACACGTCTGAGTATGCAGGCCATGGAAGAACAGGGACATCTTCAGCTTCCAGGAATTATGTACAAATCCTTGCAACATGGGGCCTTGCATTATCATGCTGAAACATGAGGTGGTGGTGGATTAATGGCACGACATTGGGCCTAAGGATATCGTCATGGTATCTCTATGCATTCAAATTGCCGTTGATAAAATGCAATTGTGTTCGTTGTCTGTAGCTTATCCCTGCCCATACCATAAACCGCCCGCCACCATGGGGCACTCTGTTCACAATGTTGACATCAGCAAACCGCTCGCCCACACGATGCCATACACTCTGTCTGCCATTTTCCCAGTACAGCTGAAACCAGGATTCATCTGTGAAGAGCACACTTCTCTATCGTGCCACGAGACAATGAAGGTGAGCATTTGCCCATTGCAGTCAGGTCAAGACCATGGTATGGGTGACGAGCATGCAGATGAGCTTCCCTGAGACGTTTTCTGACAGTTTGTGCAGAAATTATTTGGTTGTGCAAACCCACAGTTGCATCAGCTGTCTGGGTGGCTGGTCTCCTGCAGGTGAAGAAGCTGGATATGGAGGTCCTTCACTGGCGTGGTAACACATGGTCTGTGGTTGTGAGGCCAGTTGGATGTACTGCCAAATAATCTAAAATGACGTTGGAGGTGTCTGATGTTAGAGAAATGAACATTCAATTCTCTGGCAACAGCTCTGGTGGACATTCCTGCAGTCAGCATGCCAATTGCACACTCCCTCAACTTGAGACATCTGTGGCATTGTGTTGTGTGACAGATTTTAGTGGCTTTTTATTGTCCCCAGCACAAGGTGCACCTGTGTAATGATCATGCTGTTTAATCAGCTTCTTGATAACCCATCCACCTGACAGGTGTGGCATATCTTTGCAAAGGAGAAATGCTCACTAACAGCGATGTATACAACATATGAGAAGCTTTTTGTGTATATGGAACATTTCTGGGATTTTTTTTATTTCAGCTCATGAAACATGGAACCTATTTTTGTTGAGTATATTTAGAGGGCAGGCCCTGGTAGAATACTGTTAACAATGCTTCCTTCGAGGGAGCTGAACTGTACTGTACGTGATTGAATGAAAGTAAGATTCCCATTACTTTGCTTTCACCAATCCAGATTAGTGTCTAAACAGGGCCCTACCCACTCCTATAGAAGTTAATAGTTTTTCCATCTGCGCCAGGCTGTGCTGAGGGCTATGCCAGAGATGCCACAGAGATCCAGAACATCCAGATAGCAGAGGGAGACGTCTGCCACAGCCTCCCCATCCCCATCTACATGGTCTTCCCCAGGCTCTTTACCTGCCCTACCCTTGAGACCATCAACTTTAAAGTCGGTGAGTTAACCTGTAATAAATGCAAGTTAAATACTGCAACAGTTTGTGGTTTACCGATGACTGACAGACGCGATTCTTTGTTCCTCTGTAGAGTTTGAGGTGAATGTGGTGATTGTCCTCCATGACGAACATCTGATCACTGAGAACTTTCCTCTGAAGCTGTGCCGAGCGTGAGAGCTCCACTACAATGGAGGATGGTCAGAGGATAGTGCCTTTGACATGCCTGGGCAAGAAGGACCTGAAGTGACCAAGGACTCAAAGTCCAGAGATAGCCAAGCCTACAAGTCCTGGCAGACAGCCATATCTGTTGGCTGGGCCTCCCTGCTCTGAATCAATGACACGGTCTATAAGTGCATAATGTGATATGGATGTATGTCTACAGTTCAGGAAACAAGACTAAAAAAGCAGAGGATGTTCAAGATTATGGGCTACCTTTCAATATAATAGTGCAAATGTCAAACTGGACCAAGTAACTTAATTGTGTATCAATTCATGATGTCGTTGAAGCCGCATTGTTGCATTTGAGGTTTTTTGGAGACATTTCCCATCATTAGCAGTAATATGGATAATTTCAAACTGAATGTTGGCACTGTCAAAAATATAGCCCGAAGAACATTCTAAATGGAGGCATTTCAAACTAACAAGGTATTAAAAATCAACCAGGTTATTAAATGCATTTCAACATTCCAGTTATGTTATCATTGTAAATTGTGTGAATTGGCTTAACCCCAAAGAGCAGGCTCAAGGAGTTAAGCAGCTTCAGTACATTTTCTTAAACAACTCTTTCCTGTTTTAGAGAAAGATTGACACATTTTAGACTGACTCTATATTCCCAAACCATAAGATCAGAGATGGCTGGCTAAAAGTAATGATCTGGCTTTCTGATATACTGTTACCCCCTCAGGGCTCGGACCTAATGTCGCAACAGCAGAAATTCACTTTCAACGTAAGCCTTAAATAACAGATTTTAAGTAATGCTGGGCTAAGGACCTGATGCATCTGGAGGAAACTCCCATCTTGGTATTAAAAAAAAAAAAAAAAAAAAAGTAGCTGCTTGCATCACACAATTCACTGAAATGTTTTTGCAGACAACACAGGAAACACAAAGCTTTGGACCTTCAGTTGAGTGATGCCTACTCTCTCGTGGACAGACTACAAACAAATGCATCTGACCAAATTACTTTATTTTAATCTCTGTTAACCCAGAACTAAGTGATACACATGACCAAAAGTACAGTTGAAGTCTGAAGTTTACACACGCCTTAGCCAAAAACTCTGTTTTTCACAATTCCTGACATTTAATCCTAGTAAAATTCCCTGTCTTAGGTCAATTAGGATTGCCACTTTATTTTAAGAATGTGAAATGTCAGAATAATAGTAGAGAGAATTATTTATTTCATCTTTTATTTCTTTCATCACATTCCCAGTGGGTCAGAAGTTTACATACACTCAATTAGTATTTGGTAGCATTGCCTTTAAAATTGTTTAATTTGGGTCAAACGTTTCAGGTAGCCTTCAACAAGCTTCCCACAATAAGTTGGGTGAATTCTGGCCCATTCCTCCTGACAGAGCTGGTGTAACTGAGTCAGGTTTGTAGGCCTCCTTGCTCGCACACTGTTTTTCAGTTCTGCCCACACATTTTGTATAGGATTGAGGTCAGGGCTTTGTGATGACCACTCCAATACCTTCACTTTGTTGTCCTTAAGCCATTTTGCCACAACTTTGGAAGTATGCTTGGGGTCATTGTCCATTTGGAAGAGTAATTTGCGACCAAGCTTAAACTTCCTGACTGATGTCTTGAGATGTTGCTTCAATATATCCACATAATTTTCCTACCTCATGATGCCATCTATTTTGTGAAGTGTACCAGTCCCTCCTGCAGCAAAGCATCCCCACAACATGATGCTGCTACCCCCGTGCTTCACGGTTGGGATGGTGTTCTTCGGCTTGCAAGCCTCACCCTTTTTCTTCCAAACATAATGGTCATTATGGCCAAACAGTTTCATCAGACAAGAGGACATTTCTCCAAAAAGTACGATATTTGTCCTTGTGTGCAGTTGCAAATCGTAGTCTGGCTTTTTTATGGCGGTTTTGGAGCAGTGGCTTCTTCCTTGCCTATGTCGATATAGGACTCGTTTTACTGTGGATATAGATATTTTTGTACCTGTTTCCTCTAGCATCTTCACAAGGTCCTTTGCTGTTCTGGGATTGATTTGCACTTTTCGCACCAAAGTACGTTCATCTCTAGGAGACCGAACACGTCTCCTTCCTGAGCGGTAGGATGGTTGCGTGGTCCCATGGTGTTTATACTTGCGTACTATTGTTTGTACAGATGAACGTGGTACCTTCAGGCGTTTGGAAATTGCTCCCAAGGATGAACCAGACTTGTGGAGGTCTACAACTTTTTTTCGGAGGTCTTGGCTGATTTCTTTTGATTTTCCCATGATGTCAAGCAAAGAGGCACTGACTTTGAAGGTAGGCCTTGAAATACATCCACAGGTACACCTCCAATTGACTCAAATTATGTCAATTAGCCTATCAGAAGCTTCTAAAGCCATAACATAATTTTCTGGAATTTTCCAAGCTGTTTAAAGGCACAGTCAACTTAGTGTATGTAAACTTCTGACCCACTGGAATTGTGATACAGTGAGTTATAAGTGAAATAATCTGTCTGTAAACAATTGTTGGAATAATTACTTGTGTCATGCACAAAGGAGATGTCCTAACCGACTTGCCAAAACTATAGTTTGTTAACAAGAAATTTGTGGAGTGGTTGAAAAACAAGTTTTAATGACTCCAACCTAAGTGTATGTAAACTTCTGACTTCAACTGTATATTTATTTGTATTTATTATGGATCCCCATTAGCTGCTGTCAAGGCATCAGCTACTCTTTTTTTATTTATCTGTTATTTTACCAGGTAAGTTGACTGAGAACATGTTCTCATTTACAGCAACAACCTGGGGAATGAATGAGCCAATTGTAAGCTGGGGATGATTAGGTGACCATGATTGTATGAAAGAGCTTGGAAATTTAGCCAGGACACTGGGGTTAACACCCCTACTCTTACAATAAGTGCCATGGGATCTTTAATGACCTCAGAGAGTCAGGACACACATTTAACGTCCCATCCGAAAGACAGCACCCTACACAGGGCAATGTCCCCAATCACTGCCCTGGGGCATTGGGATATTTTTTTAGACCTGAGGAAAGAGTGCCTCCTACTGGCCCTCCAACACCACTTCCAGCAGCATCTGGTCTCCCATCCACAGACTGACCAGGACCAAGCCAGCTTAGCTTCAGAAGCAAGCCAGCAGTGGGATGCAGGGTGGTATGCTGCTGGCTCTTCTTGGGGTCTGGCTAATTTAAGGCAGTAATACAATTTTAACATTACAATACATTCCACAACACACTAAGTGGACACCTACTCGAACATCTCATTCCAAAATCATGGGCATTAATATGGAGTTGGTCCCCCTTAATGCTATAATAGCCTTCACTCTTCTGGGAAGGCTTTCCACTAGATGTTTGGACTTGCTTCCATTCAGCCGCAAGAGCATTAGTGATGTTGGGCGATTAGGCCTGGCTCGCAGTCTGCGTTCCAATTCATCCCAACGGTGTTTGATGGGGTTGAGGTCAGGGCTCTGTGCAGGCCAGTCAAGATCTTCCACACTGATCGACAAACCACTTCTGTATGGACCTCACTTTGTGCACGGGGCATTGTCATGCAAGGGCCTTCCCCAAAATGTTGGCAGCACAGAATCGTCTAGAATGCCATAGTATGCTGTAGCATTAAGATTTCCCTTCACTGGAACTGAAGGGCCTCGCCCGAAACATGAAAAACACCCCCAGGCCATTTGTATTTGTATTTATTGTGGATCCCCATTAGCTGCTGCCAAAGCAGCAGCTACTCTTCCTGGGGTCCAGCAAAATGAAGGCAGTTTATACAATTTTTAAAACATTACAATACATTCACAGATTTCACAACACACTGTGTGGCCTCAGGCCCCTACTCCACCACTACCACATATCTACAGTACTAAATCCAAGTTTACTAAGGGTTGGTAACAGGCTGATTGGTTGGCTATTTGAGCCAGTAAAGGGGGCTTTACTATTCTTGGGTAGCGGAATGACTATAGCTTCCCTCCAGGCCTGAGGGCACACGCTCACTAGTAGGCTTAAATTGAAGATGTGGAAAATAGGAGTGGCAATATCGTCCGATATTATCCTCAGTAATTTCCCATCCAGATTGTCAGACCGTGGTGGCTTGTCATTGTTGATAGACAACAATACTTTTTTCACCTCTTCCACACTGACTTTACAGAATTCCAAAGTACAATTATTGTCTTTCATAATTTGATCCGATGTACTTGGATGTGTAGAGTCAGCGTTTGTTCCTGGCAAGTCAACCCTAAGTTTGCTTATCTTGTCAATGAAAAAGTCATTAAAATACTTTGCAATATCAGTGGGCTTTGTGATGAATGAGCCTTCTGATTCAATGAATGAAGGAGCCGAGTTGGCTTTTTTTCCAAAAATGTCATTTAAGGTGCCCCAAATCTTTTTACTATCATTCTTTATATAATTTATCTTTGTTTCATAGTGTAGTTTCTTCTTTTTATTTATTTTAGTCACATGATTTCTTAATTTGCAGTACATTTGCCAATCAGTTGGGCTGCCAGACTTAATTGCCATACCTTTTTCCTCATCCCTCTCAACTATACCATTTTTCAATTCTTCACAGTTTTTAGTCATTTTCTGAATGGGTGCGTGCTTATTAGTAACTGGAATAAGTAGTTTCATAAATGCGTCAAGTGCAGCGTCTGGTGGCTCGTCATTACACACCACAGACCAGTAAATATTCTTTACATCGTCAACATATGAATCACTACAAAACTTCTTGTATGACCTCCTCTTGTACACTATATTAGGCCTTTGGAACTTTGGTTTTCCTAGATATGACTATTATATTGTGATCACTACATCCTATGGATTTGAATACTGCTTTAAAGCAAATATCTGCAGTGTTAGTAAAGATGTGATCAATACATGTTGATTTAATTCCTGTGCTGTTTGTAACTACCCTGGTAGGTTGACTGACAACCTGATCCAAGGTTTTTCCTGAGTGGGCAGCTTGGTGATAGCCAGTCAATATTTAAATCACCCAGAAAATATACTTCTCTGTTGATATCACATACATTATCAAGTATTTCACATATTATCCAGATACTGACTGTTAGCACTTGGTGGTCTATTGCAGCTTCCCACAGCTTCTCTAAGCTTTACAGGAATGTGGTTCTGAATATAGACCACAACACCGCCTCCGTTGGCATTTCTGTCTTTTCGGTAAATGTTATAACCATGAATTTCTACCGCTGTATCATCAAAAGTATTATCTAAGTAAGTTTCAGAGATAGAATATGAATGTCCTGTGTTACAAGCAAATTATTGACTTCATGGACCTCGTTTCTTAGGCTATATATATGTTAATATGGGCTATTTTTAGCACTTTTCTGGGTTGCTTGATTGTTTTTAATGCTTTACTGGGAAGCTTGTCAGAGGTAGACTTACATTGGAGCTGATAGTGCAGGGTGACCTGCACGAAGCGGTCTTCCTACTATTGCACACCGCCTGCTAACAGTGTAACTCTGGTTTATAGGCTCATGATTACTGCTTACAATAGCTGTAGGATAAACCAATGTATTCGGTGCAATTAGGGGTACATAAATTAACTTACATTGTGTTTGCCAATGCCCCTAAGATCATGTACATTTGATGCAGCATTATGACGACTCATTGTCACAATGGTAGGGATTAACTGAGCTGGTCTTGGATCATTATTCCTCCTCCAAACTTTAGTTGGCATTGCATCAGGGCATGTAGCGTTCTCCTGGCATCTACAAACCCAGGTTCATCCGTCGGACTACAATCAATCCAGAGAACACGTTTCCACTGCTCCGGAGTCCAATTGCAGCAAGCTTTACACCACTCCAGCCGACACTTTGCGCATGGTGATTTTAGGATTGTGTGCGGCTCCTCGGCCACAGAAACCCATTTCATGAAGCTCCCGACGAACAGTTCTTGTGCTGACGTTGCTTCCAGCTATGGAGTGCTCAATTTTAATCGGGTGTGGCTGAAACAGCTGAATCCACTCATTTGAAGGGGTGTCCACATACTTTTGTATATATAGTGTACCTGACTTGACAGTCCATGAACAGAAGGAATCATGTTTTTTTAATCTGGTAGGGAACAGTTGTAGGAGTCTCGTTAAAAGCAAACTGAAAGCCATGAGTTTGGTTAAAACAGGTTTTAGGGAAAACCCGAGATTCCAACAGATGACAGCAGTTCTCAGGAAAATCCTTCAGGCTATGACTGACTGCTTTCAACTAGCAACAGCATAAAACGTGAATGAACAAGTCTGATTGACAGATTTTAATTAAGAGTTAATCTTAAAATGAACCATACAAAAAAAGGTGGTAAATGTTTTTAAAATTGCAGTTGCAAAGTTGGTTTTCTATCCTCCAGTTCCAACTTTTCAAACAGCTTCACACAAAGTAACTGGCAATCAAACTTTATTACACCAGGCACAAGAATCTTAAGACTTTCAGATTTAGCTGAACCCATAACCAACCTTAAAGTAAACCATTCCTTACTCAAGCATGTGTCTAATTACAACAACGCTGCGATTAATGGTTATGAACAGATTTAACACGCAAACATTGTCTACTGAAAAAAAAAAAAAAAAAGTGGTTAAAGTAAGTCTCAACACTAGCATTATAAATGGCACATACGATAGACGCAAAATAAAACCGCTAAACATTCCTTGCATGATAGTTCAAACCAATATAATACATCATAGTAGGGAGATAAATTGGTTAATCACACTTAACTTTGGTCCAATTTCTTTATCTCCACATGAACATTTGACAGTAGGCTATTATTGAATTCAGCAGTTGACCATATACTGGGAATCAATCTGTGTTTGGAGTTCAGGGGTTCAGGGTTGGTAGCTGGGGGTGTTTAAGAGAAGGCAGCGGGGGTGTGGCCCCTGCGTAATCTGCCGGGCAGCAGAGGGAAGTCCTCGGGCAGGAGAGCATGCTCTCTGCAGGTGGGACAGGTGCTCTGCTCCTTCAGCCACGACTTAATACACTAGATGGAGAAGGGGAGAGGAAAAGATGTGGTAGAAAATGAGACTGACCATCAAACCAATCCCAAGTGCAAGAACAGGAATTCCCAGTTCCTGTGTTCTACTAGCCCTAAATAACCACAGGGCCATAGATGAAAGCACTGGGCAAACTCAGTTGCAGACTACTTAAGGGTGTGATGGAAGTGGCCTTACCTCTCTGTGGAAGCTGTGTCTGCACTCCAGCACACACAGGTCCTCCTGGGACATGTCATCATGGCAGATGATACAGGGATCCTCCATGTTCAACTGTACAAGACGCACATACATCAGAATCACAAAGTCCTTGTAGTACAACAGCAAACTCTACAATTTATGCACTATATTTAGGCTTCGACCTGAGTTTGACCTCATCAGCATCTGTACATCCATGTTATTGTCTGACAAGGAGAGATGAGCCCTGCTGTGATTACTGTGCGCGACTCAGTCAGTGTGAAGTGCAAGCTGAACTCACCGCCTTTGACTTAGAGTGTCCTTGGGCACCCACGCTCTTCCAGACATGGGCGGAGGGTCCGGTGGAGTGGACGGAGGCTGGGGAGTCAGAGCGCGAAGGGGTCCCAGTGTCACCTCTACCTGCACTGCTCAGCTGCTCCTGGACACACACACACACACACACACACACACGTTACAGTTCATATGGAAGCCAACAGTTGTGGGCATATTTTAACCTAAGAGGGAATGTGAATAAGGACATAATACGCTTCCAATTGATGTTTCTATTAAAGATACTTTGAGATCCCTTGTAGTTCAAAATTTTGCTAAACATAGTGATAAAGATCATCCCTGTCAGAGGGCATACAGAACTAGAGCAAGTATGAAGACATTTGCCAACAGGTGTAGTATGGTCCCAGTCCTTGGTGCAGGTTGCTTTGGGGCTCTTACTCTGGTGGAGTCCTGATGGTCCAGGATGAGCTGGGCCACTCTGTTGATGACCTCCTGGTAGGACAGGGAGTTCAAGCAGCCTCTGTTGGCCGTGCGCATCTCCCCAATGAACTTGGACAGCACGGGCCTGAAATGACAAACCGGTATTGAATACTAGAGCGCTCATACACCCATCATACCCATTCGTGTGCGCGACTGTCTATTACCTGCTATAGTGAGGGAACATGACGCTGAGGCGATCTACGATTCTTTCGTACACATTGGTGGGCTGTGGGGCCGGTGGCCTGGAAGCCTGGTTCTGCTGGGGCGGCCTCGTGATAGGACGGTTAGAGGTAGCACTAGCTGGAACTCCAGCCATACCGGAGGGCAGTGCAACACTCTGATCCATGGCTGTGGCAGGAGGGGCTCTAGGCAACCCCAGGTGACTGTAGAGGGGGGCTCTCATGTGCACTGGATGGCAAGGGAGCTGCTGGTGAGCCTTGGGGTGGGAACAGCATCAGAGAGTGGGAGCCGGTTAGTAAGACCACTTGACAGGAGATTACGATGGAAATGTTCCAAAAAACCTTGACAAACTGACAAGAGGCAGAGGTAAAACCTGGGGAGATGGTAGAGCTGTGTGTACATATACAGAAAGTGAAGGTTTGTTTTGTTCCTAACTCAAGGTCTTTTTCAAGCAACATTGAATAGATTGTGGGCCACCCCTCATTAAAGCAACATCTCTCCCCTTCCCTGACAGAGCTGCTCTGCCTCCAGCTAGCTACCTGCTCTGACCCCAGGGACCCTCTGATGGGGAAGTGGAGCCCCAGGACCTGTCCTGCCTGTCGTGTGAAGCCTGTGTGCAGTATCTCAAGCCTGGTGCCACTAAGGGAAAGCTCAGGCCTGGGGGAGGGATGATGGAGGGGACAGAGGGGAGGCAGAGGGGTACCAGGGACAGGTCTTCCTCTGGGACAGAGTAGATCTGGGAGAAGCAGGGGGTCACACCACACACAGGCCTCACTCATCTGACAAACCGCTTCAAGATATAGGCTGAGAATAGCCAATGCCGTTTCAAAGCAAGTCGCTAGGCGTTTACAATCGCAATAGCCTTCTTTAAATTTGATTAAATAAATCCAAGACATAGCATGCTGAGTTAACATGCTGTTTGTCAGAATGGATCAGAAAATGTAAACCTTTGCTAAACTTAAAGTAGGTCCGGTTGTGCTGCATCTTACCGGTACAGGTGGGGGCCAGGGGGCGCTGGGGACTGCAATCGGGGGTAGACTGCACAGCCTGGTCCCCCTCTTCACCTGTTCCATCTGATCCTGGTACTGTGCCTGTGGAGGACAACAAAGCTGTCACACACACCTGGACCAGCCCTCACTAATGCCTGTTATCCAAGCTCTTTTGTAATAGTCACATTGGAAAATGGCATCCCAATAGTTGAATCTGTGTTTGTTATTGTTCTTTTGTACCTCAGTTGAGCGGATCTTCTCCTCTGCTTCTTGAGCACATGCTATCCAAGCATCTGTGGTTGACTGGAGAATTTGGGAAGGTAATCTGAGGAGGATGAAGGAGAGGAGATTGAAACTGCTAAACTGGTTCTGGTGAAAGCATGCAATCGAATCTACGGGCCCTCAGTCTGCCCTGTGGTTAGTGTTACCAACCCCTACCTGGGTGAGACTTCCTTGAGTTTGGCCAGGACGGCCCTGGCGTCAGACAAAGACCTGTAGAGGCAGCGCAGGCCGCGGCCACGCTGGTTCTCCAATATAGACAGCTAGGGAACAGGATGTCAGTCAGTTGGGAAAGAATGTTAGAGCTACAACGGTATGAGAAACACTCACTACCCACACTAACAGACACCGCTGCCTAAGAATTCTGAGTAACATGCAGGTAGCTCAACATACACATTCAACCCACATACCTCTGCTCCCTGAGACCTCCTAGCTGCCTTGGCACACAGGTCTCTGCACCGCTTGATCTCATCCTCCAGGCTCATCTTCTCAGCAGCTGACTGGTTACTATGGGAAAGAACAGCACAATGCTCAGACGAGTTAGCGGCATGTTAACCTAAATGCCACTCATTAGGACGCATGTCAAAACACTGCAGGTGTTGTGATGCTGCTGTGTGTGTCATAACATGCCTCAGCTCCAGGAAATTATTCAGCTGTGTCTCATACTCCTTGTTCTTCTTGTGGATGTTCTTAGAAATGCTGTGGAAAATGAAAACAAAATGTAAAAAACTTGAATCAAAGTGTATTCGTCAGTCACACCTATATAGACTCAACCAAATGTGCATTTATCAATGACTCCAATGTCGATCATGTTGAAGGTCCCTTTGACGTTCACCCATGGTGCCCATTTGGATATACACAGGGCAGGGCTAGACAGCCTCAGCCATACCTCTCCTGTGACTCTGCCAGCTCCTTTATCTCAATCTTTAAGGCCTTCAGTGTTTCCTGATTCTCTTTCTTCTCCTGTTGGTCCTTCTTCACCTCCTCCTCCAGCTTCTGCTGGAACAGCCCCAGCTCTTTATGGATGATCTGGAACACAAAACACTATCAGTCACTGGGCAAAACATCATGGAACTCTTCCGCCCACACTAAAACAGCAGTTAACTCCTCTCCCAGACAGAAGTAGGGTGAAGTGTTGCATATAGACAATGATCTTGAGTCAGTTTTGCATTACCCCACTAATGGTTAAGGTTAGGATTGGGGAAGGGGAAGCTGATCATAGATCTCTACCTAGGGCAACTTCACCCTGAGCCTTCCACACCAGTACTCCTTTCTACCTTAATTGATTGGTTGATTTCCTCTTGTTCTCTTTCTAGGGCAGATATCTCCATTTGGTGTCTTTGCTTCACAGTGCCGTAATCCTGCTTCATTTGCTGGATCTGCTGCTCAAACTCTGCATTACTCTTCTCTTTCTTGTTCATGTCTCCCTGGAGCATGGAAACAGGAATGATATGAAAGGTCAATATGATAGAGCACAATAATGTATTAGGTACAAAGGCTTATTAGGTATTCAAAACTCACATTATTCCCTTCAAAAGGCTCATAAGGCTCCGTGTTAACAGCCACTTCACTCAATGTGTCACAAGTTAATACCTATAGAAAGAAAGAAAACGAGACATTACACTTGGCCTTGTGATCGGTGATCTTAGAAACTTTCAAATGGAGTGAGGACAATTCCCCACCTGTACTTCCACTGCAGTCTTTCCAGGTGCCTTGGCACTGCGAACAGAAGCATAACCAGCCTCACACAATCCTTGTTCATCCACGTCGCTAATATAAAGGTCAAGATCCTCAAGGTTATACGGATCATGGTTATTATATGACTTGTCCTCCGCTCTCAGAGTTCCAATGGCACGTGCTATTTCGTTGGCAGGCGGGGCAGGTTGAGAGCCAAAAATAGGTAAAACATATGGGCAGGGGAGACTGTGGATCTCTTGAAGATAGCCAGTGAATTCAACCGGGTTAGGCCGCCCATTAATGATGGCATAAGGCTCTTCATTATAATCCCTAAGTCCAGAGTCATGAGTGTTTGGGAGGAACTCTATAGCAGAAGGGTTTAGAGAGAGTCCATTGGGGATATCCCCGATGAAGTCTAGATAGTCCATTCTGTGAGTGTTGGCATCCTGCAGTGACACAGCGTGCTTCATGAGGCCCAGGAGGTTGTCGGTCATGACGAAGCGCAGCGACTCGAGGAGGAAGTGCTCAAGGCCACCTGCCTCCTGAATCTTCTGCTGGGCATCAGGAGGGAAGTTGTCCAGCTCACCCACCAGCAAGGGGTCCTGGGCCCCTAAGGGGCCGTACTCTTCCAGGATCTGGGCAAAGTAGCTGGGAGGAAAGGCAGACTTTCAGGTTAAAGGAGCCAGAGGCCATACACAAGGATCAGCATGACATCTGAATACACAACCAATACTTCAGGTCATTGCTTGGACTTATGCATCTTTATGAGTCATTGATACAAGTTAACACATTTTTTGCAAACTAAGACAGTGTTGTCCAATACCCAAAGGAGAAATACCTGAGGCACTTACTCGTACAAACTCTCCTTAGTTGGGTCAGGGTTGTTGTCCAATATTCTATTGTAGTGGCTACTGCGACTGCCAATGTTGTACTGTCCCTCAAACTCTGCCACCTGATTTCGAAGATGATTGGGAATGCTGAATGGGTCAGTGGAGTCAAGGAACATTCTGCAGAGAAAAATTATGAGCTGGTGAGAACAAGCTGGGGTTGTCAATGGGAAGACTTAATGAAGACAGTGTTCTACAGAATAGGTAACTTACAAAGAGTCATGTAAAAAATCCTCGTCGTCCTCCTCCTCTCTTGAGGTACCACCTCTCATTCCCGTCAGGACAATAACTGACTAAGTAACAGAAAATAAAATTAGATTGGATGTCCAGAAAACACACAATAGCCTACATTTCTCTAGGTTTAAGGCTAGAGTTACACAAAGCAACTTTCACATCACTTGCAACTGCAACTAAAATTGCATCTCAAAACAACTTTTCTGTTACATGAAGCAACTCAAAAGCAATTAAAATTGCATCCAAAGGCCAATCAAAATGAAGCTGCTTTTTTGAGTACTCAACCCATGTGATCTGCATTACATCATGGTTTCACAAATCAGTTGTTAAATCCAACTGTTTGGTTATTCTAACAGCAAGGATATAGAAGAAATGCAGCCTGTACAACCAACAGCTAACTAAGCTAGCAAGCAAAGTTCATGGTGGACAATTTCTGGTTAGGGAGAGGTTTGGGTTCACTTCAAAATTACAGATTGCTAAACCATGTACACAAATGTGTATACATCTCCTGTTCTGTCAACCCTGATCACGGTTTTTGCTGCACAGCACTGAAAGCTGTGCTAACGTGACAACTGGGTCGGAATTCCAAACCTCGAATGGATCATGTGACAAGTTTGTTTTGATTGGCTGTTGCATGCAACTAGTTGCATGCATGTGAAAAGTTACAACTAGATGCAGCCATGTTGCAGGGGTGTGTTTCCCGAAGCAACTCCGTTGCAAGCAGCTAAAATAGCGTGGACGTTGCATAGTGTAACAGCTCAAGTCCTGATGCTCACCCCCTTTGGCTCCTTCTGCTTTTTTTTGCGGTTTCTGTTCCTAGTCTTAATAGGGGAATTCTGAAATTGAGGGTTTTGATCATTAGTATATTATGCCTTACGTCAAATGCAACACTAAAAGACAAAGTTGGCAAAAAATAAAAAATAGGGGCATCCAACAATCAATACTTACAATTTCATTTTCAATCCCAGTCTTTTTAATCACTAAACAATTCCCATCTGAAAGAGGTGGAAACAATTAAGTTAATACAGCTGGGAACAGGAACAAAAACAGCAGCAAAACTTACTGAAATGTTTGCTTCAAGTGGACCTTTACCCCCTGGTAAGGAAAGTGTGCGGGTCCAAATGCTTACCCATTATTTCAAAATAATCATCCAGCATAGCATGGCAGGCGGTGTACTGTTCTCTGTGCTCCTCCAGAGTCCAGATAAACAGCCTCATTTCATGGGAAGGGGCCTGCTTCAGGTACTCCGTTAGAGTCAGGCCTAAGCGGCTAAAAAACTCAGGCATGGTCCCAAACTTCTCTATGAGCATGTCCTGCAGGGGGGCAAAATTGAGCAAAGGAGCGAGGTCGAGCTGCTCCAGGTGGTCTGCATAGCGGTCAACGAACAGTGCAGCTGAATTCAGACCTGGGGAGAACATCAGGGGAGGAAAGGGAAAATTAGTCAAGCTCGCACATAAAGCATAGAGTCATGCCCAATTGTGTTGCTGCTGAGTCCTTGAAGAGAACCAGTAATCTAGTGGTGAGAGGGTACACAGGTATGCAGCTGGGAGGTTAGCATTGCCCTTCAATACATACGTTGAAAATGCAAATGTGTGCTGACCTGCGCTGTTCAGTTGGTGGGCCCAGTCGTGCAGCTTGGGACTGGTGTCTAGGCAGCTGCTTAGGCCATGGATAAAGACACGGGCCCACACCCGGTTCTTCCTTTCCAGGAGGAGCTCAACAACGTCCCCCAGCGTCTCCACCTGCCTCTCAGTGTACGAAGTGCCCAGCTTGTTCCCCTTGATCCAGTCCAGGTCCATCCATGGCTTAAGGTTCTCCATCAGGACAGGGATGTTGTGGCTCTCTGCCCTGAATAGGTCTTTACACTCACTGATCTGAAGCAGAACACGGTCCCCGTAAGCTAGCCAGGTGGAGGATGAAGCTGGATAAGGGTGTTCAACAGTTAGAAACTGAGGATAATGTGACTAAGAAGCTATGGTGTGGTCAGAACAGCATTTGGAAATTAACAGTGATGTGGATTGCATCACGCATTTATACTGAACAAAAATATAAAAACGGCACTACTAACGAGTTAATATAAAAGGAAAATCTGTCAATTTAAATAAATTCTATAGATTTCACATGACTGGGAAGGGCCGCAGCCATGGGTTGGTCTGGGAGGGCATAGGCCCACCCACTTGGGAGCAAGGCCCAGCCAATCAGAATGAGATTTTTGCATTAAAAAATTACTTTATTACAAATAGAAACAGCTGTCCGGGTGGCTGGTCTCAGACGATCCCACAGGGGAATGAGCCGGATGTGGATGTCCTGGGCTGGCGTGGTTACACGTGGTTGTGAGGCCGGTTGGACGTACTGCCAAATTCTCCAAAATGGACGTTGGAAGTGGCATATGGTAGAGAAATGAACATTAAATTCTCTGGCAACAGCTCAGGTGGGCATGCTGACCGCAGGAATGTCAACTGCACGCTCCCTCAACTTGAGACATCTGTGGCATTGTGTTGTGACAAACTCCACATTTTAGAGTGGCCTTTTACTGTCCCCAGCACAAGGTGTAGTAGCTGTGTAATGATCATGCTGTTCAATCAGCTTCTTGATATGCCACACCTGTCATGTGACTAGATTATCTTGGCAAAATAAAATGTTCACCAACATGGATGTAGACATGTGCACAACATTGAGAAATAATATTTTGGGCGTACGGAACATTTCTGGGATCTTTTACTTCAGCTCATGAAACAAGACTTTACATGTTACGCTTATATTTTTGTTCAGTGTAGTCACATTTTACAATCTTTAAGGGTGAGGTCATTGAAACCGGTTCCTTTAGAAAGGAAAATGTTGAATGTACATCTGGTGGAATAAATAAATGTAAGATGTCTGTACCCTTCTGTTCTATGACAATCGTTTCCCCGTTCCCCAAAGGGATTTGATCATTCTTGGCTTGCGTAGACAGAGAAGCCTCTTGCCTATGTTGCTTCCGCCTGAGTTTACGATCCTCTTTGGATTTCAACTTCTTGAGACTAGCAAGCAAAATGAAAAACATTGAAAAACTACAGAAACAATTGTGATTGTGCAATAGTACTGCCTTGGTTAAAGATGTGCTTGACATACAAATTGTGCTGCCTGTTCAGTGAGCAGTCTGATAAAATTTGTTTGGTATGGACATTAAGAGAAACTTAAGCACAAAAAAAGTTTAATCTCACCTTGTACATTTCTGATTTACTCTCAATGTTGCTGTACCCATAGGTTTTTCAATAGATGCCTCAAACTAAAGACAGAATAATACATTAGTGTGTTCTCCAAATTGTCAATGAGATTTAATAACGCGCCAACCTTAGAGAAATTCCTTACCTCACATTTGACAAGCCCTGTTGAACCATAGATTTTAATATGACAGATTTTACCCCCACAGTCTGGAGTAAAGCACATACCCTGCAGGAAATCCTGTTGGTAAAAACAGACATGAGTATACCAGAGGCAAGAGTAAGGTAAAATAAAATTGGTGTGCACTTCACCATTGTAAATAGATGTTACCTTTTCATTCTTATCAGAGAATGCTGTTGCTTTCAACTTCTTCCAACAGTTGATATGGTACTCCACTTTGCAGCTTTGGCAGCAAACCATCCGAATGAAACCCTAGGAGTAAAGACCACAGTTTGAGTGCTTAGTGAACATGTTAGGTCTGACTTTCATGGAGGCAATTTAGGTTGAACACATTTTCCTTTAACCTTAAAATCTGGATCTGTGAAGTAGATTTCGATTTTGAAATGTCCGTGGCAATTCTGATGCCGACAAATGGCATCTGGTTTAGGTGGAAATTTGCACATCTCTATGGATTCCTCTAGCAGCTCCTGGTTCAGAGTTAAAGTAAAACAAAATGTAAATGACAGCAAGCAATGACATTTCCGGCCTAATTTCTACAGTTGAGTTGACCCAAACCCAAGTGAGATCAATGAAAACGAACCTTGAAATAGTCCAGCTTACTTTCCTCAACAATAACTTTAGTAGTGGGCCAGGTCAGTTTACCAGGCGTTATCTTTTTCTTAACCATTTGCATAGAATCAGAAAACTGTTCCAGAGCAAGTGGAAATCTAAAGGAAAAAAAACATGTCAGTTTACCCAGTGATGTGCAGCTAATTTCAGAGAGATCTAGAAGTATTATTCCATTTGTATCTACCGGTTCTCCTTCTGATACACCTTTCCAATGCCATAAAAAACCAGACACTGAAACATCCTCTCTTCAAAATGTTTGATCTTTTCAAAGTCTTTTTGAGCTTCAGCAAGTTCCTAAATAGTAAAAAAACCATTAGTACAAAGCCTGATTTGATTTGCAGACCATATCAAAAACACTTGAAAAGCAGTAACGTTAGCCTCCCTTTGTAGCTAGCTATCACACAGAATGTTTCTTACCTCCGGTTGACCAATCTCTATCAGAGCTGAGGCATGGCCATAAATCAGCAAAACTTGGTCAAGACCACAGAGGCCAAGTTCCTGGGGGAAAAAAAAAAAAAAGTTAATCAGTTGCTAGCTAACTTTAGACCACAGCTACACTACATGACCAGAATTGTGGAAACCTGCTCGAACATCTAATTACAAAATCATGGGCATTAATATGGAGTTGGTCCCCCCTTTGCTGCTATAACAGCCTCCATTCTTCTGGGAAGGTTTTCCACTGGACAGACAATTTTTACACGCTACGCACTTCAGTAGTCCCGTTCTGTGAGCTTGTGTGGCCTACCACTACACGGCTGAGCCGTTGACAATCCTAGACATGTCCACTTCACAATACCAGCACTTACATTTGACCGGGCAAACATGCTAGCTAGTTAAATTGCGTTGGTTAGCCATCTAAATTGTCAGCTTCCAGTCTGTTATTCGAACTCAATCAGCATGACAGAGTGATCTCCAGCCTTGTCCTCGTCACTCACACCTGTGTTAACGAGAGAATCACTGACAAGATGTCAGCTGGTCCTTTTGTGGCAGGGCTGAAATGCAGTGGAAATGTTTTTGGGGGATTCAGTTAATTTGCAGAGCAAAGAGGGACTTTGCAATTAATTGCAATTCATCTGATCACTCATAACATTCTGGAGTATATGCAAATTGCCATCATTCAAACTGAAAATTAATGTGTCAATCTCAACTTTTGGCCACGACTGTACACACATTACTCCATAATGTCAAAGCGAAAACAGGTTTACAGATGTGTAAAAATAGAATCTTAAATATATGACATTTATATTAGTATTCAGACCCTTCGCTACGAGACTCAAAATTGAGTGCAGGTGAATCCTGTTTACATTGATCATCCTTGAGATGTTTCTACAACTGAGTCCACCCGCGGTTAATTGAACTGATTAAACATTTGGAAAGGCACACGGACCTGTCCATATATAAAAAAAATAACAACCCACAGTTGACAGTGCATGTCAGGCAAAAACCAAGCCATGAGGTCGAAGGAATAGAGAGCTCCGAGACAGGATTGTGTCAAGGCACAGATCTGGGGATGGGTACCACAAACATTCTGCAGCATCTGGTCTGATGAAGCCAAGATAGAAATCTTTGGCCTGAATGCCAAGCGTCACATCTGGAGGAAACCTGGCACCATCATGCTGTGGGGATGTTTTTTGGCGGCAAGGACTGTGAGACTAGTCAGGATCGAGGGAAAGATTAAGAGCAAAATAGAGAGATCCTTCATGAAATCTTGCTCCGGAGCGCTCAGGACCTCAGACTGGGGCGAAGGTTCACCTTCCAGCAGGACAACAGCCCTAAGCACACAGCCAAGAAAACACAGTAGTGGCATCGGGACAAGTCTCTGAATGTCCTTGAACCCAATCAAACATCTTTGGAGAGACCTGAAAATAGCTGTGCAGTGCCACTCCCCATCCAACATGACAGAGCTTGAGAGGATCTGCAGAAGGGAGAAGCTCGCCAAATACAGGTGTGCAAAGCTTGTAGCGTCTTACCCAAGAAGACTCAAGGCTGTAATCGTTGCCAAAGGAGCTTAAACAAAGTACTGAGTAAATGGTCTGAATACTTATGTAAATGTTTTATACATTGGCAGAAAATTCTAAAAACCTGTTCTTGCTTTGTCATTATGGGGTATTGATAAATGTTTTCCCCTCAAATTTTTGAATATGGCTGTAACGTAAGACAATTAGGAAAGAGGTCAGAATACTTTCAGAACGCCTGTATATACACAAAAGTACTTGGACACCCCTTCAAATGAGTGGATTCGGCAATTTCAGCCACACCCGTTGCTGACATTTGTATAAAATGAGCACAGCCATTCAAACTCCATAGACAAACATTGGCAGTAGAATGGCCTTACTGAAGAGCTCAGTGACAACGTGGCACCGTCCTAAGATACCACCTTTCCAACAAGTCAGTTCGTAAAATTTCTGCCCTGCTCGAACTGCCCTGGTCAACCGTAGGTGCTGTTATTGTGAAGTGGAAACATCTAGGTGCAACAACAGCTCAGAAGCGAAGTGGTGGGCCACAAGCTCACCGAACCACTGAAATGCGTAAAAATAGTCTGTCCTCAGATGCAACTTACTACGGCGCTCCAAACCTCCTCTGGAAGCAACATGAGCACAAGAACGGTTTGCCTGGGAAATTCATGGGTTTCCATGGCCGAGCAGCCGTAAACAAGTCTAAGATCACCATGTGCAATGCCAAGTGACGGCTGGAGTGATGTTAAGCTCGCCACCAAAAGATGCCACGAGAACGCTACCTGCCCGAATGTATAGTGCCAACTGTAAAGTGTGGTGGAGGAATAATGTCTGGGGCTGTTTCATGGTTTGGGCTAGGCCCCTTAATTCCAGTGAAGGGAAATGTTAACGCTACAGCAAACAATGGCCCGTGCACAAAGCAAGGTCCATACAGAAATGGTTTGTCAAGATCGGTATGGAAGAACTTGACTGGCCTGCACAGAGGCCTGATCTCAACCCCATCCAACACCTTTGGGATGAATTGGAACAGACTGAGGTGCAGTATGTTCTGCGTTGGGTGGGTGTGGCTAGAAGCAGTGAGGGGGTTAGTGTTGATTGCACTTGATTTGGAACCGGGCTGCCTCCCGGCATGAGACGGGTGCACCGTTCTGGCCAGCGGCAAAGCCGGCTCAAAACAAAAGCACGTGGAGTATTGTATAAGATTGTGTTCACATGCAAAAGTGATTGCTTTTGATACCTTTCTGCCTACCCAAAGAAAACGATTGAAAATACAAACAATTTATGTAAAATATATTTTTGAACAATGCTGTATTGTTGACAATATGACCAAGCCGCATAGATGACAATTTAATTTCAGCAGGGAATGGCCCTCACCCTCTGATCCAACAGGTCCCAGACGTGCTAAATAGGATTGAAATCCAGGCTCTTAGCTGGCCATGGCAGAACACAGACATTCCTGTCTTGCAGGAAATCACGCACAGAACGAGCAGTATGGCATTGACATGCTGGTGGGTCATGTCAGGATGAGCCTGCAGGAAGGGTGCCACATGAGGGAGGAGGATGTCTTCCCTGTATGCACAGCATTGAGATTGCCTGCAATGACAACAAGCTCAGTCCGATGATGCTGTGACACACTGCCCCAGACCATGACGGACACTCCACTTCCAAATCGATCCCGCTCCAGAGTACAGGCCTCGGTGTAACGCTCATTCCTTCGACGATAAAAGCGAATTCGACCATCACCCCTGGAGACAAAACCGCGACACGTCAGTGAAGAGCACTTTTTGCCAGTCCTGTCTGGACGGTGGGGTTGTGCCCATAGACGACGTTGTTGCCTGTGATGTCTGGTGAGGACCTGCCTTACAACAGGCCTACAAGCCCTCAGTCCAGCCACTCAGCCTATTGCGGACAGTCTAAGCACTGATGGAGGGATTGCGCGTTCCTGGTGTAACTCGGGCAGTTGTTACCATCCTGTACCTATCCCGCTTGTGTGATGTTCGGATGTACCGATCCTGTGCAGGTGTTGTTACACGTGGTCTACCGCTGCGAGGACGATGAGCTGTCCGTCCGGTCTCCCTGTAGCACCGTCTTAGGCGTCTCACAGTACGGACATTGCAATTTATTGCCCTGGCCACATCTGCAGTCATCATGCCTCCTTGCAGCATGCCTAAGGCACGTTCACGCAGATGAGCAGGGACCCTGGGCATCTTTCTTTTGGTGTTTTTCAGAGTCAGTAGAAAGGCCTCTTTAGTGTCCTAAGTTTTCATAACTGTGACCTTAATTGCCTACCATCTGTAAGCTGTTAGTGTCTTAATTGTTTATGGTTCATTGAACAAGCATGGGAAACCGTGTTTATCATCATCTTTGAAAGACAAAGTCCTGAAAAGGGGACTTTTTTTTTTGGAAGAGTTTATAATGTTGATATTTTGGATGGTCATTATTAGCACCCATAGCTCGGTCTATGAATTTGAGTGGTTACATTTCTCCAGCCCCATCCCTCAGATTTTTATCTAAACAGGGGAACCTCAAGATTTCAACTGCTGATTGCTGCTTTAAAAAGGGCAGCTGTGCATTTTGAACCCATAACCCCTAGACGTTTTTCAACTGGACATTCAGAACAGCACCATTTCCAATTAACTGAACGTTACACTACGTTGTTTCATACTGAACACATCCCTGAGGATGATCTAATTTTGGGAACCTATTAAAACATCCAGTGAAAATAAAAGGGCAGTTTAAAACTACCACTGACAAACATTGAATTTGATAGAAAGTTATTTCACAGGTTAGAGAAAATTGGATAGAGGAGTACAATTTGAGCTGAAGTTGCCCAACTAACACACCTCTGATAGTGTCAATGGAGGGCTAATTGTGAGAGGAACACCGTTCTGTGCTGTACCTTTGGTGTGGTGGTTGCCAGGATGTTGAGGGCCTGGAAGAAGGCCTGCTCTGCGTTGCGGCAGCGCTGGTCGGCCAGGGCCATGTGGGCATCCTGCACAGCTGCAACCAGTGCATCCCGCACACTAGGGTCTCTGGAGCTGCCAGTTACCGTCTGAGTGGGAAGGGGTATCAGTGAGTCACTAATAACACAAGTGTTAAGGAAAAAAAATTACTGAAAACATCCTAGCTGATGTGTTTTGTGGTAAAAAACAATTATGGGATGAATATACTATCTATGTTTCAGAAGCCAGGTGGTGGGTTAAACACGCAGGAGGAAGGATCGGAAGCCACAATACATTTTGATAATGAGATGCATGCCATTAGCAAAGTTATGCCGAGAAATACAAGGAAGGAAATGCATCCAGCGTTGTGAAATCATGACGGGTCTACCTTTTCCTTTGACTGCTGGTTTCTGTTCTTCCCTTTCGTTTTCTCTGAAGCGCTGGCCTCCGGTTTCCTGATATTTTTAGACATTTCACTGAAAAGAAAAAACAGATCACTTTTAGGTGTTGACAATGCTAACTTCTGAGTAGCCTACTGTAGTCAATTGTACAGTACAAAACTGAAAATCTCCACTTACTTGAGACTGACCAAAAACAGGAAATCACCCAAGTATTCAAGGGTGTGCACAGAGCTGTAGGCGGTTGGTGTGCCACATGATTCGACAAGCACTGTCAAGCATTAATCAAGTTCGCAAAGTACATACCACACCCCCCCACAAAACCTGCGTCATGTGCTTTTCCTATACACAATTTTAAATGAACACGATTCAGATTCTTGGTAGCGTTCAATAAAGCAGAATATATCTATTGCTTCAGATAAAGCCTACATTCTTTTTCCACTGTTAGGGTGGACCAAAAATCTTAATTTGCCATAACACTGTTCATTAGTGTTGTCACGATACCAGAATTTTAGGTTTGGTATCACGTTTCCAAAGGGGGAAAAAAGGCATATTAGCCGTAAACATAGAATGGCACTTGAACCAGACAGATCTTTTGAGTTCAATTTAACGCATGCAATAAATCAATTTGACTTATTTTTTACCAAACTACATAACATCAATCATTTGAATGGCGAATCTCAACTGATAAACTGTGGAAATTAAGTAGCCTAGGCCTATTCACAATACAGTTGAAAGCATATTAAATAGGTGTGCGCATGAATTAAGTTATAGCTTGTATTGGCTGATTTCATGGGCTTAGATGAAAAACAACCTGCTTCCCTTCCATTTGGGACTTATAATTATACTGATCAACAACATTCACATGGAAGAAGCAATCTTTAAAAAGTGTGCGCTCTCTTTAAGAACAATGTCATCATTCACACATGGTCAGTTTGAGGTTTGAGCAAAGATAATCTTGAGGCAGGAGACAAATTTAATAAATAAGTGACAATCAGATTTGAAAAAAGAAATAGTAAGCAAACCATAATGCAAATTATCAAACAAGGTACTGAATTTGTGTTAGCTTCAGCTGTAAGCTAGCAAAGAAAGTTAGCCTACAAAGCTAGAAGCAACCGGTATCATCTTGCATTTTAAAGCATTCTAACATGTAATGGAAAATCTTTACCGGTAAGAGGCATTAGAAGACAAAAATTATTATTACCAATTGAATGTCATCTATTGCAGGATCAAAATCCATGTTAGCGTTTACGCCGCTGGCCATAAATGGAGCATTTTACTTTATAGGTTGGTTATGTAGGCTTCTTCTAACACATTGCTTTCTACTACATAATACAATTAAGCTATATCTTTACATTAAAAACATCTCAGTAGAGGACATGAAACATTTGACAGAAGAACCGAAAGTAACAAAATCTAGTACCGAACAATTTATGTTCCAGAATCGAAACACTGAAGTTTAGGTATACTGTTCATACGCATCAACTTTATCACACTAGTAATGCCCGTTTTGGATCAATATACTGCATTAAAATCGTTATTCCGCAATCAACAGCAGACCTGGTCTTTTAGTCTGGCAGGTTAGACTAACGTATTACAAACCCGGGAATACAAATCAAACATTTAAAAAAAAACACAAAAAAAAAAAAAAAAACTTACACTTTCATCTCTTTAGGCATCTTGGTATTATCCACCGAATGTGCTCTTCTTGCACCTTTCACCAAGGAGAAAAGGGTTAGCGTCTGAAAACTCAGAGACGAAAACATGAGGCTCCCTGTGAAAAACCAGCAACTTGGCAAAGAAAGTGTGTTCTTAAGAGACAGTTCAAGGAAGTCAAAACAACCAAAAGGTTATGATAGGCTGCAAGACAACTGGCTGAACTTCTTAGGTATTGACATAAGCAACTGACTCATATCAAAAGAATCTGTGGAACCATTGTATTTAATGCAAAAAACGAAACTATATTTGCTTCTATTTATACTGAACAAAAATAAAGTCAACAATTTCAAACACTTTCCTGAGTTACAGTTCATAAGGAAATCAGTCAATTGAAATAAATTCATTAGGCCCTAATCACATGACTGGGCAGGGGAGCAGCCATGGGTGGGCATAGGCCCACCCACTGGGGAGCCAGGCCCAGCCAAGCAATGATGTCCCCCCACAAAATGGCTTTATTACAGACAGAAGTACACCTCAAACACCCCCCCCCCACACACTTTATTCCCAGACACCTGTGTAATGATCATATTTAATCAGCTTCTTGATATGTCACACCTTTCAGGTGGATGGATTATCCTGACAAAGGATAAAATTCTCACTGACACATTAAAACAAAATAGGCACAAATTGAGAAATAAGCATTTGTGCATACAGAACATTGCTGGGATATTTTTCAGCTTATGAAACATGGGACCAGCACATAACACATTGAGTTAATATTTGTTCAGTGCATATCAACCCAAACAGAAGAAACTTAATTTCTAGCAAAACAGAAATAGTATCCAAAAACATGGTTGTACCTGGTTGTGTCTGGCTTTCCACCTTGACTTCCGAGCCCTGTGTTTGGTGACATGAAAAACATCAGAAATAAACAAATTCCTAAAACATTAGGGATGACAAAGACTGAAAAAAATATAGAAAACCGCAATATGCAACAATTTCCATTTGAGTTAGTTCATACATAATCTGTCAATTGAAATAAATTCAGTAGACCCTAATATATGGATTTCATGAGACTGGGAATACTGATTTGAAATCGGTTTGTCATAGATAGCTTAATAAGGTAGGGGCATGATCAGGAAGCCCATCAGTATCTGGAGGCCACCATTTGCCTCATGCAGCACGACATCTTTTGCATAGAGTTGATCAGCCTGTAGATTTTGACCGATACCACTCCTCTTCAGTGGCTGTGCGAAACTGCTGGATATTGGCAGGAAAACAGCGATCCAGAGCAACCCAAACATCTTCAATCGATGAGTGCATAAAGAAAGTATTCAGACCACTTTATTTTCACGTTACAGCCTTGTTCTAAATTTGATTAAATTAGAATCTCTTCTATACATCCTCCCCATAACAAAGCAAAAACAGGTTTCAAAATAAATAAAATACTGTATTTACAGTCTTCAGACCCTCTGCTATGAGACACGAAATTGAGCTAAGGCGCATCCTGTTTCCATTGATCATCCTTGGTGTTTCTAAAACTTAAAAGAGTCCAGCTGTGGAAAATTGAATTGATTGGACATGATTTGGAAAGACACAGCAGTCTATATAAGGTCCCACAGTTGACAATGCATGTCAGAGTAAAAACCAAGCCATGAGGTCGAAGTAATGGTCTGTAGAGCTCTGAGACATGATTGAAGCATACAAAAAATAAGTCTGCAGCATTGAAGGACCCCAAGAACACAGTGGCATCCATCATTCTTAAACGGAAGAAGTTTGGAACAAACAAGACTCCCTAGGGCTGGCCGCCCGGCCAAACTGAGCAATCGGGGGAAGGGCCTTGGTCAGGGAGGTGACCAAGAACCCGGATGGTCACTGACAGAGCTCCTCTGTGGAGATGGGAGAACTTTCCGGAAGGACAATCTCTCCACTAAAATCATGCCTTTATGGTAGACTGGCCAGACGAGCCACTCTCAGTAAAAGTGCACGACAGCCCGCTTGGAGTTTGCCAAAAGGCACCTAAAAGGACTGACCATGAGCAACAAGATGTTCTGGTTTGATGAAACCAAGACTGAACTATTTGGCCTGAATGGCAAGCGTCACGTCTGGAGGAAACCTGGCACCATCCCTAAGGTGAAGCACGGCGGTGGCAGCATTATGCTGTAAGATGTTATTCAGCGGCAGGGACTGAGAGACTAGTCAGGATCCAGGAAAAGATGAACGGAGCAAAGTACAGAGACCCTTGATATCCTGCTCCAGAGCGCTCAGGACCTAAGACTGGGGCAAAGGTTCACCTCCCAACAGGACAACAGCCTTAAGCACACAGCCAAGACAACGCAGGACTGGCTTCGGGGCAATTCTCTGAATGTCCTTGAGTGGCCCAGCCAGAGCCCGGACTTGAACCCGTTCGACCATCTCTGGAGAGACCTGAAAATAGCTGTGCAGCGACGCTCCCCATCCAACCTGACAGAGCTTGAGAGGATCTGCAGAGAAGAATGGGAGAAACTCCCCAAATACAGATGTGCCAAGCTTGTAGCGTCATACCCAAGAAGACAAGGCTGTAATCGCTGCCAAAGATGCTTCAAAGGACTGCCTAAAGGGTCTTAATACTTGCGTACATTTTATATTTCAGTTTATCTAAAAACCTGATTTTGATTTGTTATTATACAGTGGGGAAAAAAAGTATTTAGTCAGCCACCAATTGTGCAAGTTCTCTCACTTAAAAAGATGAGGCCTGTAATTTTCATCATAGGTACACTTCAACTATGACAGACAAAATGAGGAAAAAAAATCCAGAAAATCACATTGTAGGATTTTTAATGAATTTATTTGCAAATTATGGTGGAAAATAAGTATTTGGTCACATACAAACAAGCAAGATTTCTGGCTCTCACAGACCTGTAACTTCTTCTTTAAGAGGCTCCTCTGTCCTCCACTCGTTACCTGTATTAATGGCACCTGTTTGAACTTGTTATCAGTATAAAAGACACCTGTCCACAACCTCAAACAGTCACACTCCAAACTCCACTATGGCCAAGACCAAAGAGCTGTCAAAGGACACCAGAAACAAAATTGTAGACCTGCACCAGGTTGGGAAGACTGAATCTGCAATAGGTAAGCAGCTTGGTTTGAAGAAATCAACTGTGGGAGCAATTATTAAGAAATGGAAGACATACAAGACCACTGAATCTTCCTCGATCTGGGGCTCCACGCAAGATCTCACCCCGTGGGGTCAAAATGATCACAAGAACGGTGAGCAAAAATCCCAGAACCACACGGGGGGACCTAGTGAATGACCTGCAGAGAGCTGGGACCAAAGTAACAAAGCCTACCATCAGTNCCATTAATACAGGTAACGAGTGGAGGACAGAGGAGCCTCTTAAAGAAGAAGTTACAGGTCTGTGAGAGCCAGAAATCTTGCTTGTTTGTATGTGACCAAATACTTATTTTCCACCATAATTTGCAAATAAATAAATTAAAAATCCTACAATGTGATTTTCTGGATTTCTTTTTCTCATTTCGTCTGTCATAGTTGAAGTGTACCTATGATGAAAATTACAGGCCTCTCTCATCTTTTTAAGTTGGAGAACTTGCACAATTGGTGGCTGACTAAATACTTTTTTTCCCCACTGTATATCTATATCTATATATAAGAAAACCGTAACCTAACAAATTGTGGAAAAAGTAAATGCTTCTGAATACTTTCCAAATACACTGCATGTCTGGTGAGTATGCAGGCCATGAAAGAACTGGGACATTTTCCACTTCCAGGAATTATGTCCAGAGCCGTGCAACATGGGGCTGTGCATTATCACACTGAAACAATGGGCCTCATGATTTCGAAACGGTATCTCTGCATTCAGTTTGACATCGATAAAACGCAATTGTGTTCGTAGCTTATGCCTGCCAATACCATAACCCCACCATGGGGCACTCTCCACAACTTTGACATTAGCAAACGGCTCACCCACACGACACCATCTGCCCGGTACAGTTGAAACCGGGATTCATCCTTAAAGAGCACAATTCTCTAGCATGCCAGTGGCCATTGAAGGTGACTCTTCCCATTGAAGTCTTATGACACAGAACTGCAGTCAGGTCAAAACCCTGGTGAGGATGACGAGCTTCCCTGAGACTGTTTATAACAGTTTGTACAGAAATTCTTCGGTTGTTCAAAACCACAGCTTCATCAGCTGTCCAGGTGGCTGGTCTCAGGCCATGCCGCAGGTGAAGCAGCCAGATGTAGGTCCTGGGCTGGCGTGGTCACACATGGTCTGCGGTTGAGAGGCTGGCTGGACGTACTGCCAAATTTTCTAAAACGACATTCAAATCAGAACAGCTCTGGTGGACATTCCTGCAGTCAGCATACCAATTGTACACTCAATGAAAGAGACATCTGTGGCATTGTGTTGTGACACAAAACTGCACATTTTAGAGTGGCCTTATGTCCCGAGCACAAGGTACAGCTGTGTAATGATCATGCTGTTTAATCAGCTTCTTGATATGCCACACCTGTCACATGGATGGATTATCTTGGCAAAGGAGAAAGCCTCGAAAACAGTGAGTTAAACATTTGTGCACCAAATTTGAGAGAAATAAGGGTGTATGGACATTTCTGGCCTCTTATTTCAACTCATGAAACCAGTTACACATGTTGCGTTTATATTTGTTCAGTGTATTTGGTCTGCATAACATGCATAACAGTATTACTCACAACAGGACTTATTTAGAAACGTCCATGAGATGTCAATGCTATAGCTGATCGAACAGCTCATTGATCAGTGCACAACACAAAGCAGTCACCAGTTGCTGTACTTGAAACTACTATTGCATTAAGTCCTGTTTGTACTCTACAAGGACTGTTGTGGACAAAATGTGTCATCCTGAATGCAATTCATAGATTAAGGTACTGAAAGTTGAGGCTCACCTTGTTCTCAGGAACAGTGTTTTTAGTGGAAGGCTCAACCTTACTGGTGGGTTTAGCAGTCTGTTGTGACTCTGTAGTGTCTGCTCTGGTGTTACTCTCTGTTCTGTAGATAACAGTAAAACACCAAGTTAACAACTTCAAAATGATCAACAAATGCATGATTGCCGTTGGTTCGTAAACACTTGTGTAATACTGTACATACCTTTTACTTGAAACTTTCTTAGCTGCAGTTTTATTTGATCTTCCAGCTAGAAATGAATAGTTTGTATACATGAAAAGAAATCAAGTCAAAAATATTACACAGACTGAATGATCTAGCAAAACCAGACTACCTCCAACAAACAATTCTAAAAACTTAGAACAATTTAGGAAAAACAGCTTTTGAGGAACAAAACTAAATAAATTGCCAGCTAATTTTCAGACAAACTCAATTATTTGATCAGCTAAATTGGCAACATCTCTGGCTAGCTAACGGAAAATTCAATCCAGCTACTATAGCAAGATACTTAATGCTAACACTTGTTCCACCACACTTTTCCCCCTCACCTCAAACTTTCCATACGCCAGTTTTCGGTTACTGTTCATAGTACGCTTCATCACCTTCTCACCAGTCTCCGTGGTCAGGCTTCTCGCCTACCTCTTCGTTATAGTTCAGTCTCGCGCTGCGCTGGCTCACAAACGCGCATCACTCGCTGGCTCACAAACACGCATCACTCGCTGGCTTACCAGCCAGCAGTGCTCCAAAGCCCGCCCCCCCAAACTTCTCATCGGATCTACACGATTCACATGGGTCACCTATTTTGGATTCACAACAGCGAATTTCGCCAGAACGTGACTAGTTTGCGTCGCTGGGAGCAAGTAACAGCTGGTAAAACAAGCCCAACCTACCCAAGACTCAGATTACAAGAGCAATGAAAAGGAAATGCATGACATAAACCAATAGCATTACATTGTAGCTTCTGTTTAACATGCAGTGCATTCCTAAAGTAATCAGACACCTTGAGTTTCCACATTGTTACATTACAGCCATGTTCTAAAATTGATAATTTTTTCATCAATCTCCACACAATACCCTATAACGACATGCAAACACAGGTTTTGCAAATTTATATATAAAAAAATAACTTAATTACATAAGTCTTCAGACCCTTCGCTATGAGACTCAATTGAGCTCAGGCGCAATATGTTTCCATTGATAATCTTTGAGGTGTTTCTAAAACTTGAGTCCACCTGTGGTAAATTCAATTGATTGGACATGTGGAAAGGCACACACCGGTCTATATAAGGTCCCACAGCTGACCGTGCATGTCAGAGCAAAAACCAAGCCATGAGGTCGAAGGCATTGTCAGTAGAGCTCTGAGACAGGATTGCATCGAGGCACTGATCTGGGGAAGGGTACCAAAACGTTTCACAGCACTGAAGGTCCAAGAACACAGTGGCCTCTTAAATGGAACCACTAAGACTCTTCCTAGAGCTGGCCGCCAGGTCAAACTGAGCAATCAGGGGAGAAGGGCCTTGGTCAGGGAGGTGACCAAGAACCGAATGATCACGCCGACATGGCTCCAGAGTTCCTCTGGGAGAATCTTCCAGAAGGACAACCATCTCTGCACCACTCCACCAATCAGGCCTTTATGGTGTCCAGACGGAAGCCACTTCTGTAAAAGGCACAACAGCCGGCTTGGAGTTTACCAAAAGGCACCTAAAGACAGACCATAAGAAACAAGATTCTCTGGTCTGATGAAACCGAGTGAACTCTTAGGCCTGAACGCCAAGCTTCAAGTCTGGAGGAAACCTGGCACCATCCATAATTCATCGATACGTATGCTATGATGCTGGTAAAGTTCTCGCGCACCTACAGTACTGGTCATAAAAAAATTAAAAAGTTAGCTAGCTCATGGATGTAAACAATGTTCTTCCCCAAAAACAACAATCTGTTTCAGTAGCTATAGTTAACTAACTATATAGCTAGGTGTCATCTAAAATAACCCTAATATATAAGACAGTTCTTATTTGAGTAATGGTGGTTGGACACATCTAAGTGAAGCTAGCCACAATAAGGATTAGCCACAGTAGTGGACTTTGCAGTTAGCCTTCATTAAAAAAAGTATGGCATAATTCTATGTATTCATTTGTATCACTGTAAATAACACTTATTTTGAAGTCAAACCGCTACTAGCCAGCTACTTAACCTCAGGGATCACTGCACAACTTGACCGTTTTGGAGAGCCTGGAGTGCCCAAAGTAAAATCCCTCCCATTCAGGCCCAGAAAATAGGATATGCACATATTTGGTACCATTGGATAGGAAACACTCTGAAGTTTGTAAAACTGTTAACCATTTGTCTGTGAGTAAAACAGAACAGATATGGCAGGCAAAACCATGAGGAATTTCTGTCCAGGAGAAAGTGGTTTTCACAGAGTGCCTCATTTGGAACCCCTCCCTCATGAAAATGCCCATAAAAGGGCATATGAATGCAGTACCTATCGCTTCCTCTGGATGTCCACAGTCTCGAGAAAGTGTTTTGATTCTGTTCAGATGAATTAGAGCAGAGAAGTAGAGGGAATAAGGAAGTGCCTCCTTGGATGTCTATAGTAGTGGGCGCGCGCTCTTGGGAAGCGCGCACTGTGTTTTCCTCCGTCTGTAGAGCTCAGTTTATATTCCGGTTGATGTATTATAGTAATTATACGTAAAAGTGTTCCTAAGGATACATTTAAAATTATGTTTGTTCTTGGACAAGTTTATAGGTATAAGTTGAACGAGTTCTAGTCACGTTTCAATGGAGGTGTGGACGCTGTAGTTTCTGATTATAACACGCGAACCAAATGGAGATTTATGGATATAATACATGACTTTTTCTAACAAAAGAACCATGGATTGTCTTCGTTGGACACTTAGGATGACCTCAGCAGAAGTTCTTCAACAGGTAATTGATTTGTTTTTGCTGTGAAATGTGTTGTGCGTGCCACGCTGGCTAATGAATTCATGGCTATGTGAAAAGTATGTGAGGTGCTGCCCTCAATCAAATGTAGTGCTTTCGCCGTAAAGCCTTTTTGAAATCTGACAACGCTGTGATATTGCCAAGAAACAGAGCTTTTGATGAGTATGGAACACTTGTATATTGGTGGATGTTTAATAATTCAACTTTGGGATTTTGAATTTGGCGCCTCACATTTCACCTGGTAGTGTCGGGAGTGGGGCGCTAGCGCCCCAGTGATCCCTGAGAGGTTAATTTCATTAACTGAAGTTCAATTTCAATAGGCGAACAACAAGTGGCAAATACTTACAAGGATTCCTAAATCATTGCTAAGAATAATGAAAATGACTGCAGGTTCTACTGGTCACTGTTCTCAGGCTGTTGTATTGGTGCTAGCTAGGTACCAAGCTAAAGCTAGCTACCCCAGAAGTTGCGGTCGAACAAATTATGCTTTACCAACGCGGTATTGTAAACATCGTTCATGGCCGGTGTCGGCTGACTTTTGTACAGCTTTGACAGTGCTACTGAATTTTCATGGACACGCAAAGACCAAAACGGCATTCTATAGTATGCATGCCGTGAAGCTAATAGCAGTGACGCCATTACTGTGCAACTCCGGTAGGGCAACATCAGAAAAATAGCACACTTGGTAGTGTTAAGCGGTGCTCGACCAGTCGGCGAAAGCCATCACCACCCATGACAGAACGGTTGATTGTCAAGGGCAATGAATTATATTATCTCGGCTTTAATGGATTTCACCTTCGAGTTGTCTCGGCCGATACCGATGTTGGCATTTTTAGATAATATCGTCCGATATGTTCACCGACATATCGCGCATCGCTAGTCTTAATACTTTTTTTTTTAATACATTTGCAAACATTCCTAAAAACCTGATTTTGCTTTATCATTATGGGGTATTGTGTGCAGATTGAGGGGGGAAAAAACTATTGAATACATTTTAGAATAAGGCTGTTACGTAACAAAACCTGGAAAAAGTCAAGGAGTCTGAATACTTTCCGAACCCACTGTAAACAAAGTTGTTTCTTTTCCATATATTCCCCCAAAGGAACTGAACTTTTTAATGTCTTAATATGGAGGCACCCTCTGGGTAGTTAGGATGGGCCACCCTCACTTCCTGCTATTGGTTATGCAAAAACAAATCTATGGAGGTGTATCGGTCTTCGCATGAAGAATGCATTGCAAATGGGACAAGCTCTTGCTGGGAGGGTTTTTAACCATCCCTTTGATTTGTCATGGTAATCACTAGGAGCTTTACAAGACGCCAAATTAATCGTGGTAACCACAAGCCAAGTCTTACACTCATCCCCAAATTTATCCTAGTAATTATGCATTCCTACAAGATCAGTTGGTTTTAATATGAAGTTCTGTGGGCAAATTTCCCCGTTACCTTTGTGTTCCTCTGCCCGGTGGCACTTGCTCTCCTCTATCTCTACGTTGAACTTGGCATGTTGCTGCAGCAGGTCCTTCATGCCCTCCGGGTCAGCCCTGCACAGAGTCTGGCCCCACTCGTTGGCCTCTATCGCCCGCTTATGTTCCCCCAGTAGGAACAGCGCCTCACAATACCGGTAATGACCCTGCCATACACAGACCACAGAAGGGAAGATACCATCTTTCACAGCATAGACATTTTAGGAATTTAGTACTTTGGGCATTAACATTCCATTACAATCACGCAACATATCCTTTTTGTAGAATGTTGAGCATTTCATGCCTCAGACTGAAAAACACATTTCGATTTCAGATTAGAACTAGCTTGCTGGTGAGTCTGAAATAAGAGCTGACTAAAATGTATTCATTTAAATCACAAATCAGTGGGTTTGATCTTCAGAACTCTTGCTTAAAGGGATAGTTTGGGATTTTGGCAACAAAGCCCTTTATCTACTTCCCCAGGGTCAGATGGACTTGTGGATACCATGTCTTTGCATTTGAAGTTGCCAACTAGATTTAGCAGAATTGCTAACTAGCACAATGACTGGAATGGTATCCACAAGTTCCTCTGACCCTGGGGAACTACATAAATCCCGAAATATCCCTTTAAGCTGAGGGCAATGGAAATGCAGATGTGGCCGTGGGAGAATTCCTTACCTTTGCCCACTCTGGTTTTATTAAAGTGGCTCGTTTTCCATCCCCCACAGCTTTTCTGTAACAACAAGTTATGCCTTTGATCATTAAACATGTTTGTGTAAGTGTTCTACACAAACAGGTTTGTTTACCATATGTTTATAGTTTGAAGGACTTACAGATATTTTTCACTACGGATATAACAAAGTGCTCGGTTCCCATAGATAATGTGGTTTTCAGGGCTGAAAAATAGATAGGATTATGTTACCAAGAATTCCTTGACATACAAAAATAATATTATTTATGAGTAGTTAAGTACACCATTCTGGTCCATTTTGATAGACCAAATGGGAAAGTGAGTCATGATAGAGGTGGTCAAAGTAGCATTTACACTTCAGAGACATTTGTTAGTCACTTGAATAAAACACATGAATACACAATGAAATCAAAAGGTACCTTGACACCAGGGACAATAACACATTGGGAAGCGGTAATGCACAGATAATCAGAGAACATGGGAAACAGCCTGACTTGATGCAATCACAGGCGCATGTTCTATTGTCCTCCAACACTACGATGGTATGTAAATCCGATGTTAAAACCACCAAAAATACCACTTACTAATATTTGATGGCTTTTGAGTAACACTTGACTGCTGCATCATATTTCTTTTTCTGAAACTGATCATTTCCTCTAGTCTTCATCTCTTCACTTTTCTGAGGAAAGGAGGGGGGGAAAGTTGACAAAATCCTAATAGAAAACACATGTCAGAATGAATGTCATGTAAATGGAGATGATTTACACTAACCTATCCATCAACTTAGTTCATTAAAAAAACATCTGCAGTACATCTAAAACATTACTATCAGGGGTTGGAACCGGTTCAAGGAATAGAACAGAAAACTGGAAAACATTGAAGGAACAGAATGAAAGTCATCTATAATGTTACGGAACATAACCGTTATTTTAGAAGCATGGTAACCGATTAATGAATTGATTTTATATTTTAAGAATTTGTTTAGTCCCACAAAACTTAAAGTGCCAATGCAAAGCCCACTGTTACTCAGAAATGTTTTCTCGTATCTACCTGTAATATGAAAACCGTTTCATGTTTAGGCTACCTGCCCCTCTGGAAGAATAGACTAGGGCCTTGACGTTACAAGCTTGATTCAGAAGATAAATATTTTTTTATTAGCTACAGAAGATTAGATTAACTTTTTCAAATGCTAGTTAAGGATACTATAGGCCTAGTTATCACATTTCACATTGGATTTATTAACTACAAAATGGTAAGATGTGTTTGAAATTCTGGTGCCACTTTGCACACACAAGCTTGTTAGCTAGTTAACTCAAAAGGAATTGCAAATTTCCACCATAGAAGCCACTCCTCCTAGGTATAATTATGTGGACCTAATTCAGATAATGCATGCCCAGTGCTTCAAGCTTCAACCCTCTTTCTACCCACCCGCAAAATGTGTCAAATCCTGCACCATAGGCTACACTTGTCTGTCCACCATAAATGTAAACTAGTTTGCCTGCTCTATCCACACTGATTGGGTAATTTAATGATCTAAATAAAATTTAAATATATTTTAACAAGTAAAACAAACCATACTTTTTGGGTCGTATCTGTTCAGAACTATTTTGCTGATCGGAATGATTGTAGTAAATTTATTTCCCAATAGTCCCCATTTTTACATAAAATAAGGCAAGGGCATTGGGTCCTTCAAGGATGACAAAATGACAAATTACAGGTTCTTACCTCAATAGACAATCGGCTGGGACCCTGTGCAAGCTCTAGAATCTTTTTTTTCTTGTCGACTCCCATGGCATGTGTATAGTGGGCATCTGATGAGAAGTTAATGTTGGTAAAGATCACACAGGAATTGCGTTGGGGGGGTCACCAAATAAAATACAAAATGTATTTAAGGGGGGGGACAAAACAGTTAAGAATAGAGATCGAAGCAGACTGTCACATGCACCGAATACAAGTGTAGACCTTACCGTGAAACGCTTACTTACAAGCATTTCACGGTAAGGTCTGCACTTGTATTTGGCGCATGTGACAAATAAAGTTTGGATTGGGGGGGCACACAAAACAGTTAAGAATAGAGATTGTATGGGACAATATACAAACGTTTCAGAAATAATCTTTAAGGTATTTATTGGTTCTTAATTTGATTATAATTAATGAATTGAATGTTATTTATGTAATAAAGAAATAAGCGATTCACAGTTTAAGGTTGTCATTAGATTTGGGTGGTCTCCAGAAATTCTGGCAAAAAAGGAAGGCCCCCGCTGAGAAAGTTTGAATATCACTGCTCTAACCCATCTACCATGTTTTACCTTTCAGCCTCTCCAAGCTACCTACCACTAAGCCCTAAACAGGAATCAGTAGGTTAAGATCTAGTGAGAAGGCTGTAAAAGCACATCGGTATGAGGCTTACAGACAGTATATCATCTGACCACCATATTAACTGCAATGGAGGACACTGCCCGACAGTGGCTCTTACACTCAGTGAAGATGAGCTGCAGGGCAGCAAAGCAGTTCCCTCTGGGGCCCAGCTCCTGAACTCGCAGCTTGATGCAGGGCTCTCCTGTCCGCTCCAGCCAGCGTATCGCGTCGTCCAGGACCTCCGGCACATGCTGGCCACAGAGAGGTACCAGTCAACAAAACACCTCTAGCCTTCACCATCGTAACAACTCGTATTGCGCTGATTACAGAAAATTCAGTTTGATAATGATAATTATGTACAATATTTACAGAGCTCTCTGCCTAGGCGACTCCACGGCAACCATAAGACAATACACAAATCGGCAATGGGTGGGAAGTTAATGCGCACCGGGTTGCTAGATATTCCCTGTGACAAATCAGGATGAGCTGGTCTTCTAATGCAATCAACGATTCAAATTTAACTTGTTAGGGAGCAGTGCATGAGGTGACCGTTTTTGGAGAGCCTGGCGTGCCCAAAGTAAAATGCCTCCCATTCAGGCCCAGAAAATAGGATATGCATATATTTAGTACCATTGGATAGGAAACACTCTGAATTTTCCAAAACTGTTAACCATTTGTCTGTGAGTGAAACAGAACGGATATGGCAGCAAAACCCAGAGGAATTTCTGTCCTGGAAAAAGTGATTTTGACACATTGCTCATTTGGGAACCCCTCCCTCATGAAAATGACCATATAAGGGCATATGAATGCAGTACACGTCGCTTCCTTATGATGTCAGCCTCGAGACAGTGTATTTCTTCCATTTTGGATGCTTTAGACCATAGAAAAAGACCAAACAAGTGAGTCCCCCCTTGATGACAACAGTACCCAGGGCGCACGCCCGAGAAGTCGCACAGTGTCTTATTTATCGTCGTTATCGATCAGTTTATATTCCGGTTGATTTATAATAGTAAATATACGTAAAAATGTTCCTAAGGATACATTTAAAACTATGTTTGAATGTTCTTGGACAAGTTTATAGGTATAAGATGAACGAGTTCGCGCCACGTTTCAATGGACTAGTGGAGGCTGTCGTTTCTGACTATGACGCGCGAACCAAATGGAGATTTATGGATATAATACATGACTTTTTCTAACAAAAGAACCATGGATTGTCTTCGTTGGACACTTAGGATGACCTCAGCAGAAGTTCTTCAACAGGTAATTGATTTGTTTTCGCTGTGAAATGTGTTGTGTGTGCCAAGCTGGCTAATGAATTCATGGCTATGAGAAAGTATGTGAGGTGCTGCCCTCAAACAATCAAATGTGCTGCTTTCGCCGTAAAGCCTTTTTGAAATCTGACAATGCTGTGATATTGCCAAGAAACAGAGCTTTTGATGAGTATGGAACACTTGTATATTGGTGGATGTTTAATAATTCAACTTTGGGATTTTGAATTTGGCGCTTTACATTTTACCTGGTAGTGTCGGGAGTGGGTCGCTAACGACCCACCGCTCCCTGAGAAGTTAAGAGCACCGAACAGGACGTTTCCCTTTCCTTTGCCATGTACCAGCTGGGTGTAAATAAATTGTTGAAGTCTTTAAACAATGAATATTAGCACCCCACTCTTTGGCTGCCTCACAAACAGTAAGTAGAATTTTGCCCCATTTTCTAGGCATGAAGAGAACATTCTTGTATTCATAGGAATACTTACTGTGCTGAGTGGATACTTCCATATTAGAAAAGAGAAGAAACCATGTTGCTCTATTTGGTTAAGATATGAGCAAGAGAAAGCAGTGGTGCATCATATTTGCATTTTCAATACACCATAGCCATGCATTACACTTACCAAGTTAAATTTATTGCTTATCCAGATCATATGCCTTGTTTGATCTTCTAATAACTGGAAGAGAAAACAAGTGACATGAACCTTCATGTTCAACACCGCAATAACTGTATGGTTCCATTTATTGTAACAAGGAACTTACACATCCTTTCTCCATCGCTCTGAGGATAGCTTCCAATATTTCTATCTTGTGCAGTCTTTTCAGACTCAAGTCATTGCTGACACTAGAGAAAGTGAAAATAAAAAACATGCACATTAACGCTACTAAGGAATGACTAATGTGAGGCAGGGGAGTTACAATTAATTTGCAAGTCATTGTTCTTACTTTGAGTCTAGGAAGCCCACTTGCACAGCCCAGCGTGTGGTGTTGTGATTCTCTTGACGCAGCAGAATGTGGTACCAAAAGGCACACAATTTCATTAACTGGGTCGCCTTCTTTTTCAAAGTGACAGGGATTTCATTCCATCGCTCATATATAACATCTGCAACATTAAACAGTGTGCGATACAAGTGAAAATGTAAGTTATTTTTTCCATGTAATGTTCAATCACACATCAACCTCCACATTGAATAGATATGTTTGTAGTCTCTGATAGTGGAGGGTCTGAGTCATTCCTGTCCACTCCCAATAACCATTTCCAACCACAATTAGTGTGAGTCAGTACTAACTAGCTAGATATTTATGTGTAAGGAACTAACTAGTGTTCTACGTCTTACCTAAAGGTTGCAGGGCTACAAAGGGACTCTCTTTGTCATAGATCTGAGGAAGAACATGCGGTTAATAATGACGTACTGCCACATATTTATTACATTAGTAGTCCATTTTCAAATGGATCTAGTTAGCTCACCTGTCCTAACTTAATTCACTATTCAAAATTACAGTCAACCATCCTTGTTACTCACAAGTTTCGCCCCGTGTCTGATGTCGCAGTCCAAAAACTCTGGACCGGAGTCTGAATCTGACATTTTGGGATGTCTTAAACAACAAGAATCATGATAATTTAGTCCAGTGACAATACGGTTAGCTAAATAACATAGTTAAGTGCGTTGTCAACAAACTAGCCAACTTAACTAATGTTAACTAGCTATTATTACTCAACGAACGTGTACCAAGTGAACGTACCACATGTGAAATGACGGCTAAGGCGGGCTAACTAGCTAGCTATGTTTGGAGCTGGCTAACGACGTTAGTTACGTTACTTGACTAAACCAAAATGATAACTAGTTCCGCGTTCAAATAACTTGGCTAACTAAGTTAACGTTAGCTAACTAACGTTACAACTAAATTGTGTTTCCTAACAATATCCATCTAATGGAGTCATTGTTTGGTTAGCTAACTGCAGATGGGGGAAGGGGACATCTGGCTGACTGCCAGAAGCCTCGAACTCACCTTGAAAGTTAGCTAACGTTAAGCAATCGTTTGTTAGCTAGCAACTAGCAAATTTTTTAATGGCTTTACCTTAAAAAAAAAAACATTTAGCAATCAGGACACCGCGAACTGTTACACACGCTACAGAAAAATATAAGGGGCAGCACACACCAACCTACCTTTCTTCTTCACTTGTGTTTTATGTCAACATGCTCAGTTTACCACAGGGCAGGCGTTGCTGATCATACGGATAAATTTCAAAATAAAAGTCCCACATATTTTTATTTTACTTGAACGTTACAGGACGTTTTTCTGATTTAAAATCAAAATAATAGTTCAAAGTGACTTAAACATACATGTACTGTAAAAACTAACAATATATTATTGAAATCAATTAACATAGATCGTTTTACTGTCTCATTTTTTAAGCAAGTACACCAGTTAAAAACCTCTTAAAGGAGCAGACCCTTTTTTTCAATTTTCGCCTAAAATGAAATACGCAAATCTAACTGCCTGTAGCTCAGGACCTGAAGCAAGAATATGCATATTCTTGATACCATTTGAAAGGAAACACTTTGACGTTTGTGTAAATGTGAAATTAATGTAGGAGAATATAACACATTATATCTGGTAAAAGACAATACAAAGAAAAAAACATGCGTTATTTATTTTTTAAATGCAAGAGAAAGGCCATAATGTATTATTCCAGCTCAGGTGCAATTTAGATTTTGGCCACTAGGTGGCATCAGTGTATGTGCAAAGTTTTGGACTGATCCAATGAACCATTGCATATCTGTTCAAAATGTTGTATCAAGACTGCCCAAATGTGCCTAATTGGTTTATTAATACATTTTCAAGTTTATAATTGTGCACTCTTCTAAAACAATAGCATGGTATTATTTCACTGTAATAGCTACTGAAAATTTGGCAGTGCAGTTAGATGAACAAGAATTTAAGCTTTCTGCCCATATCAGATATTTGGGATTTATTTTTTTTGTTACTTACAACCTCATGCTAATCACATTAGCCTACGTTAGCTCAACCGTCCCACGGGGGGGACACCGATCCCGGAGAGGTAGAGTTAACAGTAGTTTCAAAAAATAACAACACAATACCAACGCTGTTGTTGGAAGTATTAATGGTTTTAAACTACTATCAACCCTTAGCTGGTGTATTGTGTGATTTTAGGCATGCTCTCTCTGTGGCGACGCTGTTTAGCAAAAATATATATATAAAAAATGAAACATCTTCTGTTTTGCATGTTATTTTGACATTAATACGTGTCACATATCAGTTTGCAAACAATGTAAAAAATAAAAATAATAATTCCTTGAGTTAGTAAAGCTGCATACAAACATGGTCTCTTTTTTGCTATCTTGAGTAAGGCAGCTCCAAAATGCAGGTATTTCACCCTAGCTCAGTGCTTTCTGTGATGGTGGGGCAGCCAGTGGAAAATACGGAGCCCAGGGGTTGGTAATGTTCTCTAGTTGTGCTGTGATTGGCTAAGTGTTCTCTCCCTCATGGGGACACCACGTCACCACAAAATCTACGGGTAGAACTAAAGAATTCAAACACCTTGGGTGCTGCTATACACTTACATTAGAAGTGCCCATCCAAGAAGAATCAAGGTCATTGGCCACAGATAAAATGACGTCAAATCACATTATATCTACCTTAGCTTTGATTGGACTGATCATGTCATGTCATACTTTCAAAATCTTAGCTAGCAAGCTAGACAAGCAGTCATCGTCATGCATCAAGTCGGCAATCTACTGGCAAATTCTTTTCAATCCTTGTCATATAAAGATAAATTATACATAGAACATATCGGTGCCCATCGCCCATTGAACATAAACATTACACAACAAGTTGGAAATCGCAAATTCAACAAAGAAGAGTGCAAAGGAGCCAATGCAGCCCGGGTTTGATACCAAGCTGTGTCACAGCCGGCAGTGACCGGGAGACGCATGGTACGGCGCACAATTGGCCCAGCGTTGTCTGGGTTAGGGGAGGGTTTGGCCGGCTGGGATGTCCTTGTCTCATCGTGCTCTAGCGACTTCTTGTGGAGGACCGGTCGGTCAACTTTGGTCATCAGTTTGACAGTGTTTCCTCCGACACATTGGTACAGCTGGATACCAGGTTAAGCAAGCAGTGTGTCAAGAAGCAGTGCGGCGGCTTGGTTCTTGACATTCGCTGAGTCCGTAGAGGAATTGCAGCGATGAGACAAGATCGTAACTACCAACTGGATATCACGAAAAAGGGAGTAATGCCATGGGCCAGAAAAGTTTGAATACATTAGCCATGCTGTCAATCCAGAATGACTTCTGACGCATTCAAAACAACTGGAAACTCGGATCTGGGAAATCTCAGACTTCAGTGACTTCAATACAACTGGGAACTCGGATAAAACTAGCTCCGACTGGGAAAATACGTCAAACAATTTTGAACGGTCATCCAATTCTGAATTCCATGTTAGGATTTCGGGCCTCACAAGTAGGACCGCCGCGCCACCTTCCTGTTCAAGTGAGCACAGCACAACAAGTCCAAAAATGTATTGTATGCTGCTACATAAATTATGTAATATGCCAGCGAGATATGTATTTAATAATTTGCTTAGCCTACTGTTCTGACTTGGAAGTGCACATTTAGCCTATAGCCTGTTTACAGCTACTGCTCTCTCTAATTCCTCTCTATCTCTCTATTTCTCTCTATGTCTCTCCTCCCAGAGGACCTGAGCCCGACTATGCCTCAGGGCTACCTGGCCTGACAACTCCTGAATGTATCTGTTACCAGTACACCCGGTTGTACTGCTGATCCAGTGCTGCTGTTCTGCCTGCAGCTGTGGACCCCTGACCTGATTCACCGGCATGCTACCTTGCTCCAGACTTGCTGTTTCGACCCCTTCTCTCTTGCACTGTTGGTAGTCGGTGCACCCGATTCAGTTGCCCTGTGCGCCGGATAGGCGATGTGTTTCCATTTTAAACCATTTCACATGTCTTAAGGTACAAACTCTGGCTTCCCATCGGGAGCAAATTAAGTGCACTATAGGCCTACCACTGGCCAATCAGATGGCTCAAATTACCGTGTCTGCAGTAACGTAGCAGGTGTAAAAGAAAGCTACAGAAAAGTTGATACTGTGAGATTTCTAAACTTTTTAAACCAGGACTAGAGAGAAACTGTCAACAAATACAGCATTGAGTTGCTGTTTTTATGAGTGAGTTAATGTTTGTCTTTACTCAGCACTGTCAATACAGCTGCAATGAATGAGTGGGAAATTGTATCGATAGGCTAGCGTTATTATTAGCGGCTTCGCTCTTTTTTAATATCGAGGAATATTTAAATTTCTCTGGTCATTTGAGTAACAACATGAATGTGTGAATGAGGGAGAAATAATGAGATGTGAATCGAGTTTCGCCATCAGCTGGAAGACTGTCCCTTTTTGGTCAGGGTCAGCGGAGGAAAGGGAGATGGACGTTGAGAGGCAGACCTTCCGTCTACTGCCCTCTCCCTCATTCAGCTGAGCCTCATAAGTAAAACAACAACTATTACTGTTGTCATCATAAAGCCTACCTCAAATGTTGTAATATTTTTTTTTTTAAATGGTCTGAGAAGAACAACAATCCATTGGCAGGGCAAATCAAGAAAAGACAATATGCGGTGATAATGTTTTGGGCCTATAGCCTACTACAGTACTGTTTTTAATAGGTTAGTGTTGCATAGGCTTACGTTTTGTAAGTCATGTAAACAAACAAAAAATCTGAATGGTAGATCTCGGCTTGCATTTTGACTCAGATAGTGATCTCGGCTCAAAAAAGGGTGGTGACCACTGCCCTAAGGGCCGGGGCTGGGTTTCTACTATGCCAACATATGAAACTGTTTTAAGATTGTCATACCAAGGATCATTTAGTCATTTCATTTGTAATTTTTGGACCCCTGTAGGTATAAAGAAAATATATTTTTTTTAAATTGATGAAACATTGAATTTGGCCTTACTGCTATTAGCCCATAGAAATGCATTGAATAATAGATTCAGACATGGAAAAACTTAAATAAAAAATAAATCAAAAGGAAGTATGATTTGAAGTGTAAAAGATATAAGAAACCTCAGAAGTTTTTAAAATAATTTATCGTGGGAATTACCTGTATACCTTCACATGGAAATGCCCTATTCACTTCCATTCATTTTCCAGCTCGGTACCGGGTTACCTTCAGATGAGTCCAGTGATACTTGTGGTCATAGAGCAAAACAGAGAACACCATCGTGTTCGTGAGAGTCTCACCTTTCCATAGAGGGTTCACATTAGTGTGTAGCCGCTCGGACGCTACAGACATTTTCGGGAGAATACTGATTTTCGGGATGTCTCCTGGTCTGACAAATACCGCTATAGCTCAGCGACCTTCCACCGCAGATGCGGAAGGATTGAGACGCAGCCCATGCAACAACCAAAAAATATCCACCTTAAACAGACAGATTTTGATGTGGATAATTTTTTTGTATGCCTCGAGTGGAGCATGGGGGGGTGGGGCTCAAGCAGAGAAATTATTTTAATAAAAAAATTATAAGGAGAATATTATTCCCAACTCATTTGGCCCCTTGACAATGTGAGGCCTGAGGCAATTACCTCTTCTGCCTAATGGTAATTAGCCAGTGTTTGCCACCCCTCCAAGCCTGGTTCCTCTATAGGTTTCTTCTTAGGTTCCTGCCTTCTGGGGAGTTTTTCTTAGCCACTGTGCTTTTGCATCTGCATTGCTTGCTTTTTGAGTTTTTGGCTGAGTATCTGAAAAAGCACTGTGAAGAGCTTTATAAAAAACAGGGCCAATTTAAAATTGATCTCTTCAAAACATTATTTAATCCTGTTCTGTTATTTTTTTTAAAATAGTTATTTAACCTTTATTTAACTAGGCAAGTCAGTTAAGAACAAATTCTTATTTACAACGAGGGCCTACCAAAAGGCAAAAGGCCTCCTGCGGGGACGGCGGCTTTAAAAAAAATAAAAATACATAGGACAAAACACACATCACGACAAGAGAGACAACACAACAGTACATAAAGAGAAAACATAAGACAACAACATAGCATGGCAGCAACACATGATAACAAAGCATGGTAGCAACACAACAAGACACCAACATGGTAGCAACACAACATGGTACAAACATTATTGGGCACAGACAACAGCACAAAGGGCAAAACGCTAGAGACAACAATACATCACGCAAAGCAGCCACAACTGTCAGTAAGAGTGTCCATGATTGAGTCTTTGAATGAAGAGATTGAGAATAAACTGCCCAGTTTGAGTGTTTGTTGCAGCTCGTTCCAGTCGCTAGCTGCAGTGAACTGAAAAGACGATGTCTGTGCTTTTGGGACCTTTAACAGAATGTGACTGGCAGAACGGGTGGAGGATGAGTGCTGCAGTAAATATCTCAGATAGGGGGGAGTGAGGCCTAAGAGGGTTTTATAAATAAGCATCAACCAGTGGGTCTTGTGACGGGTATACAGAGATGACCAGTTTACAGAGGAGTATAGAGTGCAGTGATGTGTCCTATAAGGAGCATTGATGGCAAATCTGATGGCCGAATGGTAAAGAACATCTAGCCGCTCGAGAGCACCGTTACCTGCCGATCTATAAATTACGTCTCCGTAATCTAGCATGGGTAGGATGGTCATCTGAATCAGGGTTAGTTTGGCACCTGGGGTGAAAGAGGAGAGATTACAATAGGGGAAACCAAGTATAAATTGAACTTTAGCCTGCAACTTTGATATGTGCTGAGAGAAAGACAGTGTACCGTCTAGCCATACTCCCAAGTACTTGTATGAGGTGACTACCTCAAGCTCTAAACCCTCAGAGGTAGTAATCACACCACTGGGGAGGGGGGCATTCTTCTTACCAAACCACATGACCTTTGTTTTGGAGGTGTTCAGAACAAGTTTAAGGGCAGAGAAAGCTTGTTGGACACTAAGAAATCTTTGTTGTAGAGCATTTAACACTAAATCAGGGGAGGGGCCAGCTGAGTATAAGACTGTATCATCTGCATATAAATGGATGAGAGAGCTTCCTATTGCCTGAGCTATGTTCTTGATGTAAATTGAGAAGAGCGTGGGGCCTAGGATCGAGCCTTGGGGTGCTCCCTTGGTGACAGGCAGTGGCTGAGACAGCAGATGTTCTGACTTTATACACTGCACTCTTTGAGAGAGGTAGTTAGCAAACCAGGCCAAAGACCCCTCAGAGACACCAATACTCCTTAGCCGGCCCACAAGAATGGAATGGCCTACCGTATCAAAAGCTTTGGCAAAGTCCATAATAATAGCAGCACAACATTTCTTAGAATCAAGGGCAATGGTGACATCATTTAGGACCTTTAAGGTTGCAGTGACGCATCCATAACCTGAGCAGAAACCCGATTGCATACCAGAGAGAATACTATAGACATTAAGAAAGCCAGTCAGTTGATTATTGACAAGTTATTCCAACACTTTTGATAAACATGAGTGGACAGCAGTTAAAAATCACTGATACTTCAGTTTCAAACGCCTAAACCAGTTTGTTTCAGAACCACCAGACCCTGATGGGGGACAGTGCCATCTAGTGGAATATAAATAAAACTATTATTCCAGATATTATTTAATGAAGAATATTGACATTTCTATTAACTCCTTTTCAACTTATGTATATTTAACATTGCTGTTTAATACACATTTCGATGTCCACTTATTAGAATAATAACGTTTTTGAACATGTACTGATTGCATGTTTTATTTCACTTACCCACCTTGGCAGAGTGAGTACCTATTTACAATTATAAACTGGGTAGTTCGAGCCCTGAATGCTGATTGCCTGAAAGCGTGGTATATGAGACCGTGTACCACAAGTATGAAAAAACTTTTTTTAACTACTTTTGACTGTTGTAATTACGTTGGCAAGCAGCTGCGTTGTGCACAAGAACAACCCTTAGCCGTGATATATGGTCATACCACACCCCCTCGTGCATTATTGCTTAAATAACCACTAAAACTCAACAATAAGCTCAATACCTCCCCAAATAACATGAACGGGAAGGATAGGATCAGAAAAATAGAACGCATATTGAAACAAACTCAAGTTCAAGTTGACCTTTATGACCTTTATTTTGAAGCTTTTTGCGCGATTTGGGACCAGTTAATGTCGCTGATTTCACGGAGCTGGCTGTGTTCGAATACTCATATTAACCGCACTATTTGTGACGTATATTGAGTATGTAGTAAGCTAATTGGTCTTAGTATGCCAAAAGTTCCCGGACGTCGTACTAAATTCGACAATATACGAAGTATACACGCAGTGGACACTATTTCCGTGCTTTTGGGGACCATATTGGTAGTCTTCAGAAACGGGCGCGGCTTCACAACGTTTTCAGATTTGAGGAAAATGGCGGAAAACATGCAGCCGAAGTCCGACGAGAGCGGATACAAATGTATTGCTTTAACTAATTATGGCAAATGTTAAGAACATTTTGAGCAATGTAATACATAAATGACTTTTCAATAATACATCGAACTAGCCAGGCAGTATGTTAACTAAATGCTATCTAATTAACTACCCAACATTTATTGACTTGATTATTCACATCATTCTTAGCTAAGTGCTATAACATTAGTCGTTGTGCGTTCTCAATCGGCATTGTTAATTCTGGCTATCTACTCCGATTTCAGAGCACTCTCTGAATGTGCCAGAGCGCAGAATAACACCCGTTGAATATGGCCGTGTCAGTAAACGTTGGCAACAAAAAGCGTAATTAAATTGTTGCCAAATCAAATTTTACACATGGTTAGCAGATGTTAATGCAAGTGTAGTGAAATGCTTGTGCTTCTAGTTCCGACCATGCAGTTGTATCTAACAAGTAATCGAACAATTTCACAACTACCTTATACACACAAGTGTAAAGTAATGAATACGAGTATGTACATATAAATATATGGATGAGTGATGGCCGAACGACATAGGCAAGGTTCAGTAGATGGTATAGAGTACAGTATATACATATGAGATGAGTAATGTCGGATATGCACACATATAATTCTTTTTTTAAAAGTGGCTAGTGATACATTTGTTACATCCAATTTTCAATTATTTAAAGTGGCTAGAGATTTAAGTCAGTATGTTGGCAGCAGCCACTCAATGTTAGTGATGGCTGTTTAACAGTCTGATGGCCTTGAGATAGAAGCTGTTTTTCAGTCTCGGTCCCAGCTTTGATGCACCTGTACTGACCTCTCCTTCTGGATGATAGCTGGGTGAACAGACAGTGGCTCGGGTGGTTGTCCTTGATGATCTTTTTGGCCTTCCTGTGACATTGGGTGGTGTAGGTGTCCTGGAGGGCAGGTAGTTTACCCCCGGTGATGCGTTGTGCAGACCTCACTACCCTCTGGAGAGCCTTACGGTTGTGGGCGGAGCAGTTGCCGTACCAGGCGGTGATACAGCCCGACAGGATGCTCTTGATTGTGCATCTGTAGAAGTTTGTGAGTGTTTTTGGTGACAAGCTAAATTTCTTCAGCCTCCTGAGGTTGAAGAAGCGCTGTTGCGCCTTCTTCACCACGCTGTCTGTGGGTGGACCATTTCAGTTTGTCTGTGATGTGTACGGAGAGGAACTTAAAACTTTCCACCTTCTCCACTACTGTCCCGTCGATGTGGATAGGGGGGTGCTCCCTCTGCTGTTTCCTGAAGTCCACGATTATCTCCTTTGTTTTGTTGACGTTGAGTGAGAGGTTATTTTCCTGACACCACACTCCGAGGGCCCTCACCTCCTCCCTGTAGGCCATCTCGTCGTTGTTGGTAATCAAGCCTACCACTGTAGTGTCGTCAGCAAACTTGATGATTGAGTTGGAGGCGTGCTTGGCCATGGGTGAACAGGGAGTACAGGAGAGGGCTGAGAACGCACCCTTGTGGGGCCCCAGTGTTGACGATCAGCGAGGTGGAGATGTTGTTTCCTACCCTCACCACCTGGGGCCGGCCCGTCAGGAAGTCCAGGACCCAGTTGCACAGGGCTGGGTAGGTCTCGAGCTTAATGACGAGTTTGGAGGGTACTATGGTGTTAAATGCTGAGCTGTAGTCGATGAACAGCATTCTTACATAGGTATTCCTCTTGTCCAGATTGGTTAGGGCAGTGTGCAGTGTGATTGTGATTGCGTCGTCTGTGGACCTATTGGGACTGTAAGCAAATCAAAGGGTGTCTAGGGTGTCTGGTAGGATGGAGGTGATATGATCCTTGACTAGTCTCTCAAAGCACTTCATGATGACGGAAGTGAGTGCTACGGGGCGATAGTCATTTAGCTCAGTTACCTTAGCTTTCTTGGGAACAGGAACAATGGTGGCCCTCTTGAAGCATGTGGGAACAGCAGACTGGGATAAGGATTGATTAAATATGTCCGTAAACACACCAGCCAGCTGGTCTGCGCATGCCCTGAGGACACGGCCAGGATTGCCATCTGGGCCGGCAGCCTTGCGAGGGTTAACACACTTAAATGTTTTACTCATGTTGGCTGCGGTGAAGGTGAGCCTGCATGTTTTGGTAGCGGGCCGTGTCGGTGGCACTGTATTGTCCTCAAAGCGAACAAAGAAGTTGTTTAGTTTGTCCGGGAGCAGGACATCGTGGTCCGCGACGGGGCTGGTTTTCGTTTTGTAGTCTGTGGTTGACTGTAGACCCTGCCACATTCCTCTCGTGTCTGAGCCATTGAATTGTGACTCTACTTTGTCTTTATATTGATGCTTAGCTTGTTTGATTGCCTTGCGGAGGGAATAGCTACACTGTTTGTATTCAGTCATGTTTTCGGTCGCCTTACCCTGGTTAAAAGCAGTGGATCACGCTTTCAGTTTTGCGCGAATGCTGCCATCAATCCACAGTTTCTGGTTGGGGAAGGGTTTAATAGTTGCTATGGGTACAACATCATCGATGCACTTGCTAATAAACTCGCTCACCGAATCAGCGTACAAATCAATGTTGTTGTCTGATGCTATCCGGAACATATCCCAGTCCACGTGCTCGAAGCAATCTTGAAGCGTGGAATCAGATTGGTCGGACCAGCGTTGAACAGACCTGAGCACGAGCGTTTCCTGTTTTAGTTTCTGTCTATAGGCTGGGAGCAACAAAATGGAGTCATGGTCAGACTTGCCGAAAGGGGGGGCGGAGAATGGCCATGTATGCGTTGCGGAACAGTTACAGTCACCAATGCTCTGGTTAACACGAAAACAGCCTAACCAGCTCTGCTAGGGCAAGTAAAATGGTCAGAGTGAGATGTTCTCTCATTTGTGTCTGGAAGTAGCAAGCCAACGTTAGCCAGTTAGCTTGGGTGTTTGACTGCTGTTGTGAGGTCAGAACGCTCAGATCAACCCTACTCCTCAGCCAGAGCGTCCAGTGTGCTGAAAGCTCCAAGAGCGAAACGCTCTGAATTTACGAACAGACAAACTGGCAACTCTCTTGATTTAGGAACGCCCTGAGCGCACACTGGCACTCCAGATTGAATTTACGAACACAACGAAATTGTTAAATGTCTGGCAATTAATTTGTTATGGAAAATTTGCCCTCTCCACTGCCAGAAAGGCCCATCTACGGCTTTGTTCTGTTCCTTGGCTCACAAGTTGGCTTCTGTAAATCACAATCATGTGACCTTTGAGTTTAGGCTGTGTCGATGACAAGTTGGGATTGGAATGTGACGGAAGATGGCAGAACCTGAGGTTTTGTTTGAAACTGCTAGTGAGTCTGGTGAAGCTAATAGTACAGAAAGTGAGAATGAGTGGGTTACATTGGTAAAGAAAAAGAGAAACGACAATTAAAGCTATGTTAGGAAACCAGTAGACTCGTTTTAGTCGGAGCCAGGGTTTTGGATCAATGCTGCTTATCTGTTTAACGTCTCCAGGATAATCTGGAATGTGTTGGAGGAAAGTGTGGAGTCGGTGAGAATCACAAGAAGTGGTCTTATTTTGATTTTTTGTGTATCTGCGGAGCAGAAGAAGCATGACAGAAAGATATTGGAGTGGAATCTTTCCTGCATGGATTTTCATAGCAGGGCGCCTATCAAGGGGGTTATTTCTGGGGTGGCGCAAGAAGTCAAGGCAGAGGATATAACTGAAGACATTGATAGACTGGTTGGTGCAAGTCGACTGACCTGTGTGGTGACAATTTTCTACTCCTTCCCCAGTTTTATATTTATTGTGGGCTTATGTTCCAGATAAAGGGCTTCATTCAGTAGGGCTTACTTACTGGCTCATCTGATGCAGCGGTCCACCACTCTCCTTCTTGGTCAAATAGCCCTTACACAGCCTGGAGGTGTGTTGGGTCATTGTCCTGTTGAAAAACAAATGATAGTCCCACTAGGCGCAAACCAGATTGGATGGCGTATCACTGCAGAATGCTGTGGTAGCCATGCTGATTAAGTGTTCCTTGAATTCTAAATAAATCACTGACAGTGTCAGGAGCAAAGCACCCCCACATTATCACACCTCCTCCTCCATGCTTCACGGTGGGAACCACACATCATCCGTTCACCTACTCTGCGTCTCACAAAGACACGGCGGTTGGAACCAAAAATCTCAAATTTGGACTCATCAGACCAAAGGACAGATTTCCACCAGTCTAATGTCCATTGCTCGTGTTTCTTGGCCCAAGCAAGTCTCTTATTATTATTGGTGTCCTTTAGTAGTGGTTGCAGCAATTCGACCATGAAGGCCTGATTCACGCAGTCTCCTCTGAACAGTTGATCTTGAGATGTGTCTGTTGCTTGAACTCTGTGAAGTATTTATTTGGGCTGCAGTTTCTAAGGCTGGTAACTCTAATGAACTTATTCTCTGCAGCAGAGGTAACTCTCCTCATGAGAGCCAGTTTCATCATAGCGCTTGATGGTTTTTCTGACTGCAGTTTTGCGACTGCACTTTCAAAGTTCTTGAAGTTTTCCGGATTGACTGACCTTCATGTCTTCAAGTAATGATGGACTGTCGTTTCTCTTTGCTTATTTGAGCTGTTCTTGCCATAATATGGACTTGGTCTTTTACCAAATAGGGCTATCTTCTGTATACCACCCGTACTTTTTCACAACACAACTGATTGGCTCAAACGCTTTAAGTTGGAAAGGAATTCCACAAATTCACTTTTAACAAGGCACACCTGTTAATTGAAACCTTTTTGAGTTTGAGAGAATGCCAAGAGTGTACAAAGCTGTCTTAAAGGCAAAGGGTGGCTACTTTGAAGAATCTCAAATATAAACGATATTTTGATTTGTTTAACACTTTTTTGGTTACTACATGATTCCATATGTATTATTTCAAAGTTTTGATGTCTTCACTATTGTTCTACAATGTAGAAAATAGTAAAAATAAAGAAAAACCCTGGAATGAGTAGGTGTGTCCAAACTTTTGACTGGTACTGTATTTGAATAGACCCAAAGTATCAGATCACACCATGGAAAGGAACAACCTCTAATAATGCTTTTCTCGATAAAATGCAACTAACTGGATTCATGTAAACATTAGATTATTCAAATATGTAATACAAATCTCCAACTTATTTTTGTTTTATTTTATAGCGCTATATACAGTGTATTTGGAAAGTATTCAGACCCCTTGACTTTTTCCACAGTTTATTACATTACAGCCTTATTCTAAAATTTATTAAATAGTTTTCCCCCCTCATCAATCTACACACAATACCCCATAATTAAGCGAAAACAGGTTTTTAGACATTTTGTGAAAAAAACTAAAGAAATATATTTACATAAGTATTCAGACCCTTTGCTATTAGACTCAAAATTTAGCTCAGGGGCATCCTGTTTCCATTGATCATCCTTGAGATATTTCTACAACTTCATTGGAGTCCACCTGTGGTAAATTCAATTTATTGAACATAATTTGTAAAGGCACACACCTGTCTATATAAGGTCCCACAGTTGACCGTGCATGTTAGACCAAAAACCAAGCCATGAGGTCGAAAGAATTGTCCGTAGAGCTCCGAGACAGGATTGTGTCGAGACACAGATCTGGGGAAGGGTACCAAAAAATGTCTGCACCATTGAAGGTCCCCAAGAACACAGTGGCCTTCCATTCTTAAATGGAATAAGTTTGGAATCACCAAAGCGCTTCCTAGAGCTGGCCGCCTGGCCAAACTGAGCAGTCGGGGACAATGCAGGAGTGGCTTCGGGACAAGTCTCTGAAAGTCCTTGAGTGGCCCAGCCAGAGCCCTGAGTTGAACCTGATCGAACATCTCTGGAGAGACCTGAAAATAACTGTGCAGCGACGCACCCCATCCGACCTGACAGAGCTTGAGAGGAGAATGGGATAAACTCCCCAAATACAGGTGTGCCACGCTTGTAGCGTCATACCCAAGAAGACTCGAGCCTGTAATCGCTTCCAAAGGTGTTTCAACAAAGTAGTGAGTAAGGGTCTGAATACTTATGTAAATGTGATATTTAAGTTTTTTTTATTTTTAATACATTTGCAAAAATGTCTAAACCTTTTTTGCTTTGTCATTATGGGTACTGTGTGTAGATTGATGAGGAAGAAATAAACAATTTAATGCATTTTAGAATAAGGCTGTAATGTAACAAAATGTGGAAAATGTCAAGGGGTCTGAATACTTCCCGTATGCACTGTAATTCAGTGATCAGGTTAATCTGGTTCCTCTAGATGTCTGTAAGGTTCTACAACTCCCACCTTTGTCCTTGTTTTAAACCAAGAAGTCCCATTGAGATTAAAATAAATCCTTGTGAAACGTGGCCAAGAAATGGAACTCAACTCCGTAATTGTATATCATGAGACAATTATGCTTACACACCACAGTATTTACTACCTAGACATTTTTTGCGCAATATGATTTTGTACCATGGATTTGAGTTCTATAAGGTTCTCTAATATCTGTTTCACTGAATCTAGTCACCTCGACTGTAACCTATAGCCCACCTTATTGTCTTGAACAGATGTCTATGCCAGAGGTCAGAGGATGGATGACTGCCAGAAGAGGGCCATACCCAGATTAAAGGATGTCTCCACAGAACGGAACAGAATTTTCTATTTATCACCTCAATGACACCAGATTTTTCACATTCCGTTGGCAGAACAAATTTTTTTATTTCACCTTTATTTAACCAGGTAGGCCAGTTGAGAACAAGTTCTCATTTACAACTGCGACCTGGCTAAGATAAAGCAAAGCAGTGCGACAAAAACAACAACACAGAGTTACACATAAACAAACGTACAGTCATAACACAATAGAAAAATCTATGTACAGTGTACAAATGTAGAAGAGTAGGGAGGTAAGGCAGTAAATAGGCCATAGAGGCAAAATAATTAAAATGTAGTATTAACACTGGAGTGATAGATGTGTAGATGATGATGTGCAAGTAGAGATACTGGGGTGCAAAAGAGTAAGAGGATAAAAAAAATATGGGGATGAGGTAGTTGGGTGTGCTATTTACAGATTGGCTGTGTACAGGTACAGTGATCGGTAAGCTGCTCTGACAGGTGATGCTTAAAGTTAGAGAGGGAGATATAAGACTCCAGCTTCAGTGATTTTTGTAATTCTTTCCAGTCATTGGCAACAGAGAACTGGAAGGAAAGGCGGCCAAAGGAAGTGTTGGCTTTGGGGATGACCAGTGAAATATACCTGCTGGAGCGCATGCTACGGGTGGGTGTTGCTATGGTGACCAGTGAGCTGAGATAAGGCGGGGCTTTACCTAGCAAAGACTTATAGATTACCTGGATCCAGTGGGTTTGACGACGAATATGTAGTGAGGGCCAGCCAACGAGATCATACAGGTTGCAGTGGTGGGTAGTATATTGGGCATTGGTGACAAAACAGATGGCACTGTGATAGACTACATCCAATTTGCTGAGTAGAGTGTTGGAGGCTATACATCGCCGAAGTCAAGGATCGGTAGGATAGTCAGTTTTACGAGTATATGTTTGGCAGCATGAGTGAAGGAGGCTTGGTTGCGAAATAAGAAGCCGATTCTAGATGTAATTTTGGATTGGAGATGCTTAATGTGAGTCTGGAAGGAGAGTTTACAGTCTAACCAGACACCTAGGTATTTGTAGTTGTCCACATATTCTAAGTCAGAACCGTCCAGAGTAGTGATGCTAGTCGGGCGGGCAGGTGCGGGCATACGGGACTAAGAAGTATGACATTACCTCAGTGAGGATGCTCACTAAGAAAATTAACAAATAGCTGATTGATGCTATGTTTTATATGCACTGCAATTATAATTGCTTGACATAAAAGTGTGGTATCTCATATGATACTTATTTAGCATTTGTCGAGCACTATCGCTTTGAAGGGGTCCCCTTACTATTGTAAATGTCTTACAAAGTATTTACTTTTTACATTTTGTTTGGGCATATGAATGACTTGATTTACAAGTTGTCTGAAAAAAAATCTAAGAAGCTCCTCAAGAAGTTCCTTAGAAAGTACTTTAATGCAACTCCTGAACATTTATCACAAACTTTACACATTTTCATTTTAATAAGTTCATTATTCTCTCACCAAGTTAGGTTTCATAATAATGTCTATTAAAACCATGAAAAAACCATAATAATGACTATTAAAACCAAATGTAGAACTGATCTTAATTATTATATTTGTGCGTTTTGGTTTAACTTAGATAGTACTCCTGTGGATATGCATTTCTCAGAGAAATGTCAGTTGTCTTGTCTTATCTTGCTATCTTTCTCACTCCCACTATTTTCTGTCTTGCAATTTTGCCACCATATCCACTCAACACCTGTCAAAGGTAACTGAAAGTACAGCACAAATGTAAATTATACATGCAAAATGTTTCAATATGCTGCTTAGCTGAGGGTAGACAACCAATTTATCTCTATTTGCTGCATATTTTGTTTAGTTTATTTAGCATTTTAAGATTGTTTAGTATAATTAAACACTGTTGATCAATGGTATTATAATCCTGCAACATACCTGTACGTTATAATTGTCCACCATCCACTGTGTTGAGCGAGTGGTCTTATTTGAAGGCTCAGGACAAGCGGAGGGCAGTTTTGTCACCATAACTGGCATCTCTCCTCACCGTGGGAATTTGCGGAGGTTTTAGATGCACCTTTTCCATCACTTGTGACAGGACAAAGATCTGACTTGTATATGAACCCTGGGAAGTGAGGTGACCTGACCACAGCAGCTCGTACATCATTTTCTCTTCAACCTCTTGTGATAATCCGTCATCACAGACCCTCGACTAACTAATGAAAAGGCAGATAGAAAATGTTGTGTAATGGAACATGTAGAATTAGTGGTGCTGTGTGGAACGAGATTAATTAGTCTTATATTTATCCAATGACTGTATTAGTATTAATCAGTCAAAAATATGAGATCAAGAACTTCTCGATTTTATAATGCTTAAGCCTTTGGGTGATGTAAATCAAGTATTGTGCCTGTGCTTCTACAGTATGATGTGCTCTTTTCAGTTGGGGTGAGGTCAGTAGGTTTATGACCTCCTGAACTCGTCAGACTGCAAGTGAAATGGTCCCAGCACTACCTTCTCATCTTCAGGATTTCGCTGAGACTCCTCAATCAGTCTGCTGCCCACCTCAGTGACCTAGCCACCCACTGGGAACTGACAATCCCCTGTCTCCATCTCCTCTCCCCTAGCCTGTCCCAGCCAGCCCACCAGACGGGTCAGCCGGCCACCTCAGCCAGGCTGCGCAGATAAACCATCATAAACAAACAAGAGGTTGGGATCAGATGGCTGGCCAGTGTTTAACCTCTGGAGGGCCACCAGTTCTTGCTGCCCTGTTTGTAAGCCAAGCTGGACCTGATGATGGAGAGCCCTGGCACTATACCGTTCCGTGTGTGTGTGTGGGGGGGGGGAGTCAGGGTTTAGGAGTAACTGATTACATGTAATCTGACTACAAAACAATTACCTTAATCAGTTACGTTACTAGCAAAAAATCAGTTTACTGATTACTTTTAAATTCAGAAAGGATGTTTGCAAAAAAAATACGACACCTTTCTGTTTTCTCAATGAAATTCAATTCAGAATTTTAAAAAGGCGCAAGTTTAAGTTTGTTCCAGCTGAGCGAGTCTGACCGCAAGTCAGAGACCACTATGATGACACACCAAATAAGTGGATGGATCCTTTTTGTCTTATTCTAATGCCTCTTAAGGGGAAAGTAATCCCAAAATAACTGAAAGTAATCAGATTACATTACTGAGTTTTGGGTAATCAAAAAATAATGTTACTGATTACAATTTTGGACAGGTAACTAGTAACTAAAGGATTACATTTAGAAAATAACCTACCCAACCCTAGAGGGGATGGCGCCGGTTGTTTGAGGGCTAAACTTGGCCCCACGCTCAACGTCAGCCCAGGCTTTGATCATTAGGAGTGATTAGGAAGTGACCAATTCGACTTATTTCCAATGGTTTTCCAGCTGTTTTCTGATCTCTCTGAGTTCCAGGGAAATATTCAATGGTGGAGCATAATGTTTAGAAGATCCCATATAAGATCACAACTTTGGTCACCTTAAATGGATGAGGTTTGGGGTGTTTATACTCTTTTACTGCCATTGAAATTCACAATATGATTAATGAGAGAGATGTTATTTTATATGTACTGAAAGAGTCAGTTGATTGCACTGACATACTGTGTGCCTGACTTTTATTATCTATTTTCCTTTTACTTGTCAGGGTTCATTGGGTCTGTCTCAAGGGGTCTGTCTCTTCCCCTTGTAGCATGAGCCTGTACTGGCTTGTCCTAGTGGTTAGCGTGGCCTTCTATGACCTCAAACCCTACATGTTGATAGGTTCATGCCATCTTATTCAATTTTCCCTTGTTTTGCACGCACTGTAATGTTACTTTCAATCATTTTAGAGTATTGGTCAGCCAATATTAAATAATATATATTCACTGTTGTTTTTGCTTAGGAGGAGGTTACTTACTAGTTTACTCCCAAATAGGAGTAATGTGAATAGCAAATACCTCAATGAACATGTGAATTGATCCTGAACAAAAGTATAAGTCCACGTCCACAAGGGTAGGAAAATTATGGTTTTGAAATAAATGTTTATTACTTAACTAAAATGATATCATTGAAATACTTTTACATTTCACTTGGCATCCATTCCAACATATTCACTCACTAGCTAAGCCCATAACAGTAATATTCAATTCTATGCACATACATTATTTACATTTCAACCAACAAACCATCTACACAGTAACTCATATGTCCAGCAATGTATTACACACACTTTGTCATACACACATAAAAAATTATTATAAATACAAAACATAGAAAGCATAGAAAATGTTTCACTACAAACAAAAAGAAGGGACCAGCACAAGGCCAACTTGAGTTTGCATGACAAGGTCTTGAGAACATAGGACGTTGTCAAGGAAAATGGCCATATCCAGGTTAAAGGTATGTTGACGCTGAACTGGTGTAAACAGAATCACCTCAGTCAGGCCACATGCAGCCAGTGACCTGGCTTTTCCCGGCTTTCTGTGGCTATCTCAGATGAATACATTGGGTCCTACTAGACCCTCACCATGGAAGTAACAGGTCTCCTGTGACCTGCTGCACTGTCCGTCTCCCTTGTCCAATCACACCTGCTTGTTTCCAAAACAGTAAAGACTAGCTACCTCTCTGAATTCTCTCGGAGTGGATGGGACCTGTGATCCAAACTGTGTGAATTAACCTCCAGCTCTTCCTCCATATCTTCATCATCCTCTTCTTCAGAGCTGGAGTCATCGTTGTAGAAGTGGAGAGTGGCTTGGACAGGGAAACTGTCCAATACCTTCTTCCCCAAATGAGACACATATTCCTCAGTCCTGGACTTGGGCATGAAGAGCCTACGGATCAGATTACTGTATTAAGTATTTTAAAATACATCTGTGTTTTACTATTCAAAGAAATTAGCATACCGGTATACAAAAATGGTCTTCATAAAAGTTATAACAACATCCAAATCATAAAATGTATTCACAACACAGGTCTTTTCCCAAAATTAGTCTAAATGTAGTAACAATACCAACTTACAATCTTCTCTCAACTGCTAACAGTCTACATACCTGACAGGGTGCTGGAATCCATGGGCACCTTTGGACATCTTTCTGGTTCTTGATGATACATTCCCTTGGTCAAACTAAACAGGACAAGTAGGCATGTTACATTTTCAACTCAAATTAATAAACATATACAATACCAAATACAGCATTTCCAAGGACCTGTGTCAGTAAAGTATTGAACAATCTTGTTTACTAGGCTACAGGTTTCTTGTGATGATAGGTTGGATGAAATTGAATTACTTCGTAATCTAATAGTATGCCTAAAGTAATTGCATAATGTCCTTACTTTGTCTAGACATCCAGTTTTTCTATGACAGGGAATCCATGGTCTCCATATCACTGGATAACTGCAAAAGTAGAAAATTATTTCTTGAAGTGGTTTTTATTTCCATATTCCAAACAGGCTAAATATAACGTTCATACCTTAGGAGTAGCTCTTCAGACTCCCTGTATCTTCTCATGCATCTCATTAATTGGTATTTCACTGTGAGCGACTGCAACTGCATATCCTGACCAAGAGGGAGCCTCTTCTGTCTTCGACTGACCCACTACCTGCAAACTCCTAGACTGAGGGATACGGTCAGGTATGCTGTTTATCAAGGCTTTCTTATCTTGACTGTTCACTTGAATAAACAAAAGTGGATTTGGGTGGGGGGAGTCTTTGAGATCTGTCTTCGGCTGTCAAATTGCAGGTCCCCTTCCTCCACTGAATTGAAGCTTTTCAAAGATGGATCATGAAAAGTTAGTTATTCAGATAAACAATATTGTTTTGTTCTCTTTTTCATGTTGTTATTGAACTTTAAGGCCCTGGCTGTCCTTGCATTTATTTTATAGACCTAGCCTATAGTTCTTGGTAAGTTTAAGAGGTTAAAGATTAAATGGAATATAATTAGTTTAATTCTCATTTAAGGAAGCAACTTTAGAAGAATTTGTATAACATTTGGTGAGTTAAGGGATATGCAAATAGCCTCTCACATTATGTTCTTCTAATAGATATTGAAGTTTTTCTTTCCCTGAGTGTTTCAAATTCTCTCTCTCACATGGCCTCGGCCTCACGCAGTGGAGGTTTGCGCTGCAGTCTGCACCAATGACTGTATATACAGTATGTCTGCACTAGGGATGGGCGGGTTGACTCATAACCCGTAGTCCCCGCGGTTATATCCGCCGGGCGTGTGGGTTTAGGGTCATGACATATTGTGTGGATGAAGGGCGGGTGGATGGCAGGCGGGTTGAATAAAGAGAATACCTTTAAAAATCCATAAAATACTGTATAATTATTGTGCAATTTATATCTATAGGCTACATTGTTTTCCTTTCATTATTTTAGGCTCTCTGGCATTAGTGGGTAAGCCTAAACTTTATGGCCTAACTTTATGCGTGCCAAATAGCCTACAGCCAATCACCAAACGCTTTTGGGAACAGGCAGAAAAAGTAAATGTACATCCACTGAGGGCAAAAGGACAATGTCTTGGTTTAATTCAATAAGAGAAAAGCTGCGATATGTTGACTTGAAAACAAAGACAAGGGACAGCCAGAAAAGTAATGTTTGGGAAAGGTTTGGTGAAGTGGTAAAAGAGGATGATAGCAGTGCCGCAATGTTGTGTGATGTGAGGCGCTATACAAAGTCGATTGTCATAAGACTGGACTTCAAATAGGCTTATGGCACATCAAGGGAACTACAGTTCATATGGGTTCAATGGAAACTGAAATCTGGACACTGACTGTAGGCCTGTAACCTCACACAGCCTAATACTAACTCCTGCAGAATTAAGCATTTTTTGCAGTAAATTTATCCAAATGTAGGCTAAATTTTGACTCGGGAAGAGGAGTGGAGAAAGATGTCTTTCTTTCAGCATCTTGAGAGAATGGGAATGCACAGTTAGCGCCAATTATAGGACAAAAACACACATAATGACAAGAGACACCACAACCCTACACAAAGCGAGAGACCTAAAACAACATAGCATGGCAGCAACACAACATGACAACATGGTACAGTAGCAACACATAGCAGCAGCACAAAACACGTTACAAACATTGGGCACAGACAGCACAAAATGTTGGGTCGTTTTCACAGCTTTTTATTTCTTTACAACCGGTCAAACTGATGTCATTAGGACATTTTGTGCAGAAAATCTTTCCAGTTTTTGACTGCATTTTCTCCCCAGTACCTAAACGTCTTTGCTCCACAAAAGCAGAGATTACAGAAAACCTTACCAATGTCAAGCATTCATTCTATCGATTTATAACATTCTGGTGAGCAAATGTTTATTTAGTCTTCTAGGGAAACATATGGGCCCAGGCTAATGACAGAAGATAAGCTGCGTGTATTTGCACTGAACAAAAATATAAAACTCAACATGTAAAGTGTTGGTCCCATGTTTCATGAGCCGAAATAAGATCAGACATTTTCCATATTCACAAAAATCTTCTCTAATTTTCTGCACAATTTTGTTTACATACCAGTTTAGTGAGCATTTTGCCTTTGCCAAGACTATCCATCTGCCTGACAGGTGTGTCATATCAAGAAGCTGATTAAAAAGCATGATCATTACACAGGTGCACCTTGTGCTGGGGACAATAAAAGGACACTATAAGATGTGTAGTTTTGTCACACCACACAATGCCACAGATGTCTTAAGTTGAGGGAGCATGCAATTGGCATGCTGACTGAAGGAATGTCCACCAGAACTGTTGCCAGATAATTTAAATGTTTATTTCTCTACCATAAGCCACCTCCAACATAATTTTAGAGAATTTGACAGTACATATGTCACAGTTTAGTGTGAACCCCTTTTTGCGCCACCCAACACAGAATTTAATGTTCTCCAGCACACAACCAACACAGATGACCAGGACAGGTTAGTATGCTCAATGTAAGTTTTATTTTAAATTCATGGGTTAACATGGATCGGACCCCGTTTCCCCACCTCCCACAGCAGACTGCACGATTTCCCGGACTGTGTCGACACAATAAGGCCTCCTCTCAGGTAGGTTACCCTCCCCCTGACTCCCTCAGGTAAATATCCGCCATGAAAAAGTGACAGTGCAACACTGCACACGGAATTATTTTGATATGGTACTGCAACAAGATATAGTTATTCAAAGGGAAGGCACTGCATACAATATGGTGAAAGGCACTACAATCTCGCTCTGGAGCTGTACACAATATGGGACCCACCCTTGGCCCTGCTCTACTCTGCCAACCCCTCTAACGGACATTCTACTATAGGACAAAATAGTGAGGACAGACAAACAAGACAACAGGTTGGGGACATATCGACACAAAATATACCTCTGTATGGTGATATCCAGATCCGCACAGCTCCCTGTCCTGGAACGCGCCCGGCCTGAGACGCTGCTTGGCGACGTCAGCGATGGCCCCTCTTCCAATGCTAAACAAGAGGAAAACGGACGGCAGGGAAACCTGCTGGTAATAGTGGCTTTCAGTTGCGTGGCAAAACGGCCCAGAGAGAGAAAGAGTAGTGTAAGGAGAACACAGGACGAATCACGTCCCTTACTTAGAGGACCTAAAGCTCCTAGATGTGTGTTATACCAATGCCTCTCTCGGTCCTCACTCGAATTCGCCAGTAAGAATTTGCGTCCCGCAGACACTGGTCAATTGCGATCACAGCAAACACCCAAACAGGCAAGACATGGAAACTTGCATAGGGGACCAGTTTCCACGGAGAGATATTCTCCGCTAAATTCCCAGCCCAAAATACTTCTAAGATATCATGGCGGTCCGCAAACAATCGTTTAAGTGAATACCGGGACCTAACGTGCTGGAATGTATGATCAATCATGATCTGCCAAATTCTGTACTACCATGAAAATAAAATTCAAAACCAGATAAATATCTAACTTCTACCACACCGAAAACTACTTCTACCATGGTATATTTGCGATCTCACAATTTAATGTGCTTTCCGTCACCTCCAAAAATAGAATAAAATACAAAAAAAAATAATAAACCAAACTACTTTTCTGACAATTAGGGAGCAGCGCCCCACCTGCGACAACTTCCGCAAAAATGCAGAGCGCCAAATTCAAATGACAAAAGTAGTAATATAAAACGTTCATGAAAATACAAGTGTTGCACAATGTTCTTGGTAATCTCACAGCGTTGTCAGATTTCAAAAAGGCTTTACGCGAAAGCATAACATTTGATTGTCTGAGGACAGAGCCCCGCAGATTTCCTGCATTAGCATAATTTCATAACCAGCACGGGTGTCACAAAACTCAGAAAGTGACAAAATAAATCGCTTACCTTTGAAGATCTTCTTCTGATGGCAATCCGAAGGGTCCCAGCAACACAATAAATGTTCCTTTTTGTTCTAAAAAGTCCCTGTTTATATCCATAAAGCTCAGTTTGGTTGGCGCGTTTTGTTCAGAAAATCCACCGTCCATTATACAAGACATACAAAGTGTTAAAAACATACCTATAAACTTTGTCCAAACAACTCAAACAACGTTTCTAATCGATCCTTAGGTACACTAATATGTATATAAATGATCATGTTTCACAAGGATAATATCCTGGGCGATAGAAAAAGAAAAAAACGAGGCTCATGGTCCCGCGCATAAAAGAGAAAAGTCCCTTCCTCACTCCACTTGCCAAAACTTGTCTTACTCCTCGATTTTTCAAGTTAAAAGCATGAAACCTTGTCTAAAGACTGACATCTAGTGGAAGCCATAGGTACTGCAACCTGGGAGCTGGATTCCACTCCTTTCTATACCAAGTCAATGGGAAAAGAGGCACCTCACAAAATCACATTTTTCCGGATGGATTTTCCTTGGGTTTTCGCCTGCCAAATCAGTTCTGTTATTCTCACAGACATTATTTTAACAGTTTTAGAAACTTCAGAGTGATTTCTATCCAATACTACTAATTATGTGCATATCCTAGTTTCTGGGCCTGGGTACCAGGCATTTTACTTTGGGCACGCCAGACTCTCCAAAACTCCGAACACTGCCGCCGCTCCCTAATAGGTTAACCAAGCTTCACATGCATAGTTATTTGCTCTTTATCAAAAAACAGAACAGACACTTTTTCTCCTTTCACCCAGCGGGTCAGACACCGGGCACCAACCACACCAGGAATTCTCTTCAGGTATTCAACCTGAATTCAACCATGACTCCTTTGACGGGTGCTCTACTCCGAAGTTCAAAACACAAAATGTATGATGTCCAGATTATTTTGAGGCTGACTGCAATCTGCCTCTGTTCTTCAGAAATCCTGGTCACTCTGAGACTCCACTTTTCCCAGCGCAAACTTCACTGTTTTCGACACCTCAAATGGGTCTCCCACATATGCATCCTTGCTCAACAAACACATCCCAACAAGTGCCCCACCACCACAGAAAGCACTGAGCTAGGCTGAAACACCTGCATTTTGGAGCTGCCTGTTTGTATGCGGCTTTATTAATTTAACCTTTATTTATTTAAGGTCTGAATACGTATGTAAATATAATATTTCACTCGTGTTTTTATACATTTGCAAAAATTTCTGAAATCATGTAGATTGATGGCAAACAACTATTTAATACATTTTAGAATAAGGCTGTAACGTAACAAATTTTAAAAATAGTCAAGGGGTCTGAATATTTTCCAAATTCATTGTATCTGTGACCAACATATGCATATATCTGTATTCTCAGTCATGTAATCCATAGATTAGGGCCTAATGAATTCATTTCTATTGACTCATTTCCTTATGAACTGTAACTGTAATTGTTGCATGTTGCATTCATATTTCTGTTCAGTACAATTTATAGACAAGTTGACTAGCAAATAGTCTACCAAAATGTTGGAAATTATAAGCAAAAACATATCTAAATCAAGCAACCAAAAAATGCACGCCCTGTCAAAAAAAATCGTTCCGCTGTCTCTGACTGTAGTCTACAGTGTCTTTTCTATTTTAGCGGTTGGGTCTGCTGTGGGCTTCAGATTTTCACTTTCTCATAGGCCTAGTCGGGCGGTTGCGCGTGAGCAAACAGCTGACCCGAGCACCGCTAGCGAAGACCTTACAGTAGGAAGATAGACTAAAACTGCTTCTCCAATAGACATCCCTGATCACACCTGTAGGCGAGTTAATGGCGACGTTGGCTTGCTAAGCTCATGCGTAGAAACACGTCATTGGGTCTAACGGTCGTCTAGCGCCAAACTGCGCATGTGCAAACCGTCTAATCAAAGGCACTCCTTCGATATAAAGTTGATTTTGCCGAAACTGAAAAAGTATCAGTTTGTTTTTCTCACGTGGTTGGAGTAATAACACGTTCGTAAACTTAAAAAATTGGCTTGAATCTAGGTTATGCTTTTACTTTTCGAGAAAATAAATAACTAAAGAAGATGTGTTCACTTCTCTCATTGACTTCTCAAACCTCAAACCCCGGGCTGGTCTGTTTAGTCTGTTTCGCAAGTGTTCTCGGATGTCTCGCGAGATTGTGCCTCTGGGTTTAGAAACTGTCACTCGTCTGCGAGCATGCGTAATGACGATTTGTAGTGGGAAGAGCCATTCTGTCAACACAGGGAAGTCACGGTCAGGTCGAATCTGAGCTCTATGCAGAGGAGAGGCCATACCATATGGGCTCAAAAACGGCTTTCCAAATGTAAAGAAAATGCTAATAACGTTGTGCTACGTCTACCTTTGGGTGCGCTTTCAGAAGTGCTACACAGTGGTAATTCGGAGCACCCTGCACAGACTGTGCGGGGGGAGCAAAACCAGTGCCAGTAACGTTAGCTTCACATTCTGTGCCTTGAATCCACTGGGGAAGCCTCGACTTCAGAAAGGACAACCAACCTGCCAGCAAAGTGTCAATAAGCAGCTCAGTCCACCTCTGCCTGAGGAGGACGTTTTTCTCAAGTTGGGCGACAAGGCTATTTACATAACCGAACCTCAGGTGACACGTTTGTTTGATATAGCTAGCTAGGTATGTTAGCTAGCTTAGCTAGCATCCGAGGCCTTGACTTGTCCAAAAACAAGCTACTCCGCTATCAATGAATGGTCAAGATCAGCTTGCCAGCTAAATGACAAGCGTGACGGTACGCATTCTGCTGCTCAGTTCCATTCAGAGCACGAAAATGTGAAATAGGCCTCATCCATTATTAGCTATCAGTTTGTGCATGCTCTGGAGGTAAATGGCTAATCCGTAAAAATCCAGTCAATTCTGATGTGAACTTGTCAGATCTGTTTGGTGCACATTAACTTACATGATATGTTAAGTCATTTGACATAATTTCGTATATGTCAAAGTCTTTCTGAAACATGCTTTAATATCTATCCATACCATCAGTGTCCATACTGTAGATCAGTGTATATGTTGTCTGTATTATTGTTCCTAGGCATGTGAGGACCTCAGCAAGTGGACTCTTTTGTGGGGGTCCTCTCTGAGTTGTGGCCCGCGGATAGAGAACATTTCTTTCATCATAGAGGCTACGTCAGGACAAAGAGTGGGCAGCCAGGCTCATCACACTACAGAAAATAAAAAAGTATGGATCACAAGTATATTTATAGAGAAGCAAAGAAACTGTCAGTTTTTGTAGACTGTCAAGCATATACAGTGGCTTGTGAAAGTATTCACCCCCTTGGCATTTTTCCTATTTTGTTGCCTTACAACCTGGAATTAAAATATATTTTTTGGGGGGGTTGTATCATTTGATTTGCACAACATGCCTACCACTTTGAAGATGCAAAATATTTTTTATTGTGAAACAAACAAGAAATAAGACAAAAACGAACAGAACTTGAGCGTGCATAACTATTCACCCCCCCCCCCCCCCCAAAAAAACAAAAGTCAATGCTTTGTACAGTGACCTTTTGCAGCAATTACAGCTGCAAGCCTCTTGGGGTATGTCTCAATAAGCTTGGCACATCTAGCCACTGGGATTTTTGCCCATTCTTCAAGGCAAAACTGCTCCAGTTTTGTTGGATGGGTTCTGCTGGTGTACATCAATCTTTAAGTCATACCACAGATTCTCAATTAGATTGAGGTCTGGGCTTTGACTAGGCAATTCCAAGGCATTTAAATGTTTCCCCTTAAACCACTCAAGTGTTGCTTTAGCAGTATGCTTAGGGTCATTGTCCTGCTGGAAGGTGAACCTCCATCCCAGTCTCAAATCTCTTGAAGACTGAAATGGGTTTCCCTCAAGAATTTCCCTGTATTTAGCGCCATCCATCATTTCTTCAGTTCTGACCAGTTTCCCAGTCCCTGCCGATGGAAAAACATCCCCACCGCATGATGCTGCCGCCACCATGCTTCACTCTGGGGATGGTAATGGTTGCACCAGATCTTATTTAGGGGCTTCATAGCAAAGGGTGTGAATACATATGCATGTACCACTTTTCCGTTTATTTTTTGAAACAATTTCACTTCACCAATTTGGACTATTTTGTGTATGTCCATTACATAAAATCCAAATAAAAATCAATTTAAATTACAGGTTGTAATGCAACAAAATAGGAAAAACGCCAAGGGGGATGAGTACTTTTGCAAGGCACTGTATGTGACAAAACGAACACTGAACAAAAATATAAATGCAACAAGTAAAAATGTAAAGGGTGGGGATAGGTCACAGATACCTTAAAGGTAGTGGCGTGGATCAGAAAGCCAGTCAGTATCTGGTGTCACCACCATTTATTTCCCTCATGCAGTGTGACACATCTCCTTGGCATATAGTCGATCAGGCTGTAGATTGTGGCCTGTGGAATGTTGTACCACTCCTCTTCAACGGCCGTGCCAATATCCAGAAACTTTGCGGGAACTGGAACACACTCGTACACGTCGATCCAAAGCATCCCAGACATGCTCAATGGGTGACATGTCTGGTGAGTATACAGGCCATGGAAGAACTGAGACATTTTCAGCTTCCAGGAATTGTGTATAGATCTTTGCGACATGGGGCTGTGCATTATCATGCTGAAACATGAAGGGATGTTGGCGGATGAATGGCATGACAATGGGCCTCAGGATCTCATCATGGTATCTCTGTGCATTCAACTTGCAATCAATAAAATGAAATGGGGCACTCTGTTCACAACGTTGACATCAGCAATCCGCTCGCCCACACGACTCCATACACGCTATCTGCCATCTGCCCGATACAGTTGAAACTGGGATTCATCCTTGAAGAGCACAGCCAGTGGCCATCGAAGGTGAGCATTTTCCCACTGAAGTCAGTGACGACGCCAAACTGCAGTCAGGTCAAGACCCTGGTGTGGATGACCAGCACACACGGTTTCTGTGTGCTGGACGGTTTCTGACAGTTTGTGCAGAAATTCTTCGGTTGTGCTTATGGAACATTTCTGGGATCTTTTATTTCATGAAACATGAGACCAACACTTTACATGTTGCATTTATATTTTTGTTCAGTATAGCAAGTGAGGAATGTGCAGTCTAATGTGCCGGTCTAATGTGCTGCTGCTCATTTCATAACAAAGTTTGCAAATAATAGATACAAATGATATACTTCTGCTAGGTAAGCCTACTTTGCAGGTAACATTTTAATTGAGAAAGTTTTGGGGGGAAAGTATTTCTGTCAACCCACAAGACTGTTATCACATCAACTTGGCTACACATAGTGATAGACAAACGCGTGCACCACACAGACAGACGGGCGATATTGCTGGAAATTAATTGGCAGATATTGTGTTAGGTTTGGCTTTTTAAGCCAGTGGTGCTTAACCAGGTGTGGTGGGATAATGTCACTGTTGCGGTTGATTAGGTAGTAGCTGGTAGCTTGCGGTGTTGGATGCTTGTGAGATTTGTTTAGGACAGTTTGCGGTGGAACACGTGAAAATTGCACATACTTTCAGAATGGCGAGCTACTCATAGGTGGGCTGTGAGCTACTGGTAGCTTGCGATCCACTGGTTGGAGACCCCTGCACTAGTCACTGTTGCCTAGGGTCGGGTTTTTGAGACTATGCTTGTATGCCTGTGCCTTTTAGAGTTCGGGGGAAATGCTCTCTTGCTGACTGGGCGGAAGATTGGAACCTTAGACAGGTCACTTTCTTTCCTTCTGAGTGTTTACTTCCGCTCCATTGTTCCTCACGTCTGGGTGGGACTGCGCTGGACAGTGAAACCCCACTCTGTTCAATTGGGCTGTTTTCCTTCAAAAGGCTCAAGGAGAAGAGAGCGCCTCTGGCCTTTTGGAAGTTGTGCTTTAAAAAGCAGGTTTTTAATATGGAGGGTCAACTGACACTTGAGATGCCATGTTAAGATCCTGGAGACAAAATTTTGGTTGGAGAGGAAATCCTTAATTCCCCTTCAGCCATTTAAAGGTCCCTTTAAACACACAAATGGTTATTTTACTCATGCAGCAGGTAGATTTTGCTTAGTTACTCAAAAGTGGTAAAGCAGTGCAGTATCTATGTTCTGTTGATTGTTGAACTAATCCCAACTAATCTAGAAAACTAAGTTTGATATAATCCTCTTTTCCTTCCACCATCCACTAACGGTTAAATCCTACTGACCTGTGTACTATGCTGTGTTGTCTAGGTGCTGAAGTGGTCAGACTACTGTCTCCCTCTGGCCTGTAGCCCAGTGCAGCCGTTCAGGGCCGTGGCTCAGGCCAGCGTTGACAACTTCAGCCGCCTTGGGGTGGCGTTTATGGAAGATCGCCTTCAGCTGGACAATGGACTAGTGCCTTCAAAAATAGTGTGTGAGTGTCGTTACTGCAAAAATGTCAATGGTTTCTCATCTCGTGTGTGTGTGTGTGTATATACAGCTTTATACCTATCCTCAACTTTATTGTAAACCTAGGATATTTAAAATAAAAACGTTAGTATTTTTAAGGCCATTTTTAAAAAGAGGCAATTTTTTTCTTAACTGCAGATACGTTTCAGTTCTTGGCCAATGCCATCTCAGAACTTCACTTAGCTAGGCTATATCCAAAAACATCATCCAAATCAGTTTTCTAAGTCTATTGTGAAATTTGTTCACATTGCTTAAAACAGAGAGGGACACATTTTGAAATTCAAATATTGCCCTTTGTACTCATTTCCCCAGCTGTCCTGCTCCGAGAATCTGCGTTCAAAGAACTTCTGGAAAAGGGAAAGTCGGAAAAGCACATCACTTCGCTCTCCCTCAAAAAACAGACTGAGATCATCCTCTCTGAGCCTTCTCCCTGTGAGTGGGAGGTACTCTCAGTGAGAGGCGACCTCCAGCTAACACAAAATAGGAAGTGCAGCCTGCTCCAACCGCCGGAGATCCAGAGGGCTTTAGTGGAGAGACGAGGCTCCGAGCCCCTACGAGGAGCCAGCCCTGGGGTGGACAGTGGGGACAACTCACTTGGCATCAACCACCAGCACATGGAGGGACACGGCCGCCATCTCCACCTCTCCAGCTGCCACGAGTGCCTGGAGCTGGAGAACAGCACCATCCTCTCCGTCAAGTACGCCTCGGTCGACAACATCCCTGACCTTCCCGACGACTACGCCACGTGCACGGACAGCGGGGACGAGACTCTGGACGAGTTTGTGGAGGATGAGGCAGAGAGCTTTGTTGGTCAAAGCCGGCGGGTCAACGTTACCGGGAAGCCCCCCAACGTGCTGGTGTTCACGGGCGGCTGCCAGGAGAGGTACCAGAGGGTGCGTTCGCTGCTGGGCGAGTGCATCGACATGGACAGCTACACGGTGTACCCCCTGAGGCCCCAGCAAGCCCTCAGTGAACCCTGGCTGGAGAGTGCCACCCTGCTAGTGCTGGCCTCAGACGAACCCCTTACCCCACAGCTCCAGGCCCGTTTCCTTGCATACCTGGAGCAGGGTGGCAGGGTCCTGGGGCTCTCCTCCACCCTCTGCCCCACGGGGCTGGCCTTGGTGCCCATGAAGAGCAGGAGGAGCCAGATCTGCAGGCTAAGCTTCACCAAGGCTGATACCACAGAGCTGGATCTGAGCGTGCTGGCCAGCGGGAGTGTGTTTGTCAGGGAGCCCCAGAGTGGTGGGGATCCTGGAGAGACGGAAGTCTGGGGGGAGCTGAAGTGGGATGGAGATGGTGGGGACATGGTCATTGTCAGGGTGACGTGTGGAGAGAACCGAGGGGAGGCTGTTCTGTGTCAGGTTTGCACTCCACTGCCTCTATCAGTCAAAGATGTAATTTTACATGTAAAGCACTAGATTTGTAAATAAAATGAAGTGCTCTATAAATGGAAAGTATTGCTGCTGTTCATGTTAACTAACTTGTTTTGCAATTAATATACGGTATTCATTCATTTAGATTAATGTGCGTTTTCCAACCAGCTGACCTTTGCCCTCTCACCACTGACCTCAGGTGCACCTGGAGACGGCCCCCAACTCTGAAGATATTGTGTCGTCTCAGGGTTTTGACGAGCTGAAGATGAGCAATGCGCGGCGCTACGAGGTCCTGACGGAGATCATCACCTCCCTGGGCCTCAGCTGTGAGCAGAGTCATGCCCCGCCCGCCAGCCCTGTCTACCTCCTCACCACCTCTGAGGTACGTACCTGACTCCTCCCCTGCTACCTTTCCGTTAAAGCGAAGGCCTCTCCCGGCCAGGGCCGTGTTCAGTATGCACAAGGTTTTTGGAATGTTCAGATATTTACTCAGAAATCTATTGTGTAGTACAGACATGCTTCTGACAGAGTAAGGAGTCATGACTGCTCTATTCATGGTATTTCTATCTGCATCGGTCAGTGTGTTGCATATAGTGTATGCACCCAACTAAACGTGACCTAGGCTTCCCCACCCTATATTTGATCAGCAGCAAATTATATATTTCTACATTGGCCTGTGGTGTGAACATGGCTGGCTAGCCTGCCCCACAATATCCAGACAACTGGGTATTGAAACCTTCAACTCTCTTGTCTGTTAGAGTTCTCACATTACTCCCGTCCTCAAGTTGGATAAAAAAATATATCCTACTGCTTTAACAATGTTAGCTCATCAGCCTCTCAACTAGATATGCCGTGAGGCTGACTGCTGATCAAAGGTCTGTTCTAGCTCTACTGTTTGTGTTCTTGTGGAGCCCTGCCCTCACTTATTTTGACTGGCCCTCTGGACACATGAACCTGCTCTAAGCCTGTTGCATATATTGGACATGCATTTGCATGTATTAAGAATCAAAATGGTTTCCACATGTTCCGACCCGTCTGGGGTGTGTCTGAACTAGGGCTGCCACAATAAACATTTACCCAGGAAATTATGGTCGGGTGGGGGAGAGGGTTGTATGTGTGTGGCCAAGAAAAGGCCTGACATGGACGTAAGAGGTAGTGCACAGTATCACACACACACCCTGTTGCGCAGTGCACAATGCAATTTCTCCATGTGATATCAGTGGTGACAGTTCAAAAAGTGGCACCAGTCTGTGTGCACCCAGTCGCTGACTAGCAGGCTGAGGCTATTACTCCCATTCAACTTGCTGCCTGGCAGGCTGAGGCTATTACTCCCAGTCAACTTGCTGCCTGGCAGGCTGAGGCTATTACTCCCAGTCAACTTGCTGCCTGGCAGGCTGAGGCTATTACTCCCAGTCAACTTGCTGCCTGGCAGGCTGAGGCTATTACTCCCAGTCAACTTGCTGCCTGGCAGGCTGAGGCTATTACTCCCAGTCAACTTGCTGC